>JAODUI010000003.1:3441742-3505594 GCA_027563995.1 Papilio gigon
GTACGAATCTCACATAACCCTGCCTTTCCCCCAGAAGGCAGGGTATCTTCTGAAGATTTCCCCCCCGTTACCAAAAACAAAAGTCATTCTCCGATTTTATTGATTGTGTTTTAAATTTTTTTTCAAATAATAATCGAGTACAAAATCAGTGCTGTTGAGGTTTATACTTGTGTAGTGGTTAAAATAACATGTTAAACATGAAAACGGTCGCTGCGTGCAAAGAATTCGCCGCCGAATATTCCCGTGTGTGTCGTAAAAGTCGTTCCGGGAACTATTTACGCGATGCGGGCGTTCGACTTACAACCCGTAGCCACTTTCGCAAACGATACCAACTTTGTGCCGTATCCCGATAGTTTGGTGCTAAGTTTTAACATTCAAATGCAACAGATGTCCCGCAACTGTACAATGTAGGAAAAAATACGCGAACACTTTTTTTTTAATAAATGATGTTGACATATATTAGTCACGAACTCAGTAAATGGATTAAAAGATTGTATAAAACGGATTTTAAAGATTTTCTTTTGATAAAGCTAACGCGTTGAAAAGTTCAATTTCGACAAAAAAAAATCCAAAAAAAGGTTTTAACAAAACATAGCTGTATTACAATCGAATCTTTGTTTTTTTCTGACGAAACTACATATCTCTGAACAGTAGAAGAAGAAGCAGCTCTGAACCCGCGGCGTAGATGGATTAACCTAACATTGTGGGAGATGTATGTTTAAATAACCAAATAAATGTAAGCTTCAAAGATCATAAATCCTCCTTTACTATTCACGAATTCTTCTCAGATAAACCCATTTAGACTATTAGTGGTTTACGTCACATCTTTCTTTCGCGTATTATAGTCGTATAAACGTGGGCTTTGTTGAACGTCCTTTTGTAAGCTGTCCCTGATTTATTGTTAAGTATGACAACGTGACAATAACTAGCTGATAATAGATGTATCACAGATTTAAACTATAAAACAAACCAAGTTTTAAACGTCAATAGCCCAATGGTTTACGGAACGGACTACTCGACGGACGATATAGCAGTAGTGGGTTCGAATCCCACGATTTAACTATTATCGTGGACTATATCGTAACAAAAACTAGTTCAAGTTTATCAGGAATGGTTAAAAGAAATATTAGAAAGTAAACAAACATCTACTAATATTTTAAATGATAAAAACTAGCTTTCACCCGCGACTCTGTCTGATTTTTTTAATGAAGCCTAAATTAACGCTTGACCACGATCCCACCTGATGTTAAGTAATGTGGTAGAAAGGTGGTACGCGCTATTTTAGTAAGTGCCTTTATTATTAGGTTTTTGTTCCGTGTGTTACCTGATTAAGTTTGCGGAAGTATTCTGGATGAGGGCGGCCGAGGACCGATTGGCGTGGTGATCTTTTGGAGAGGCTAACGCCCAGCAGTGGGCGGCGTGTGGGTGATAAGATGATGATGATGTGTTTTTCCAGACTATGACCTCCATACAAAATTTCAGCATAATGTCGAATGTTATATTGTCAAGGGTGTCTTTGTATACGTCACTCTATATTAAATACATTATTTGACTTCTGAATAGAAATAGGATCAAACGACGTGGTAAGTGCTGGGAATATCATACTAGTATTATTAAGGGGAGAATTTGGATGGATAGATGTTTGTAATCACGTATCCTGAACAGACATACATTACTGTCTGGAATAGTACATAGGCTACTTGATATTTTTTTTTATGTGTTTATTAGGTCAAAGTCGCGGCCGATATCCGATAGTCATCTATAGAAGGTTATAGACTTTTTACATCGGCCTTTAGCGATGGCCCCAAAATGATTGATTGATAAATCAGTTGTCTGGCTGCTGTAACCAATATTGGCAAACTAGTGGAAAAAAAGGAAACATATTTTTCAGATTAGATTTACATTTGATGTGAAAAGCATGTTCCGTCTACCGAGCATTGATATTTACATGCGATATTTCCGCAGAAAACAAACAAATGTTTTAGTAAACAGTATGAAAATGACGCTTTGATTTTTGTAGTATATTTTAAAGTATAAAAAAATGTATCAGAGTATATTTTGTTAAAATCTACCATCCGTTTTAACTCACTAGTAGAACGATGCAATTAAAACGTAATATGTATGTTAAACAGTGCAACTGATAGTTAATAGGCTGGGAACGAATAAAAAAAGGATATCTTAACACTGTTCAAGTAGTACTTAAAGTCAATGTCATCTTAGGAAGTTGTTTGGTACTGTCGTAAGCTTGGTAACAAAACTCCTATCCACATCTTTATTGCAAAAAAAGATCCATTCTTGTATACTAGTTATATAATTATATTTATATTTCCCGAGGCTTGTACGCCGAGAACTGCTCCGTTTACGACCTCTAAACTCTTTATGCTTTCATAAAAATCGAATATTTATTGCTTGGATATATTTGTATTCTTATTTATGTACCTATTGCATTTTAAAACAATACGTACTCGTATATACTACACCGCACTGGGCCACCGTTTACTATGACTTAGTCACTCTCAAAATACGGTAGATTTCGAGTCTCGCGACGAGGACGTACAGTGAGAATTGATACGTAACAATATTATATTTTAAATATTAGAAAATCTTATATTCAAATGATTTTTTTGATATCAAATGAAATAAAGATAAACAAAAATTAAAGAAAAATATTTCAGCAATCTTTCTAACACTCTACGTACAATAAAAATAACAATGGCAGTGGAAAACAAACGTTTTATATAGCTTGTAAAAGCTGACCACAATCAATGTGGTCAGCTTTTATGATTGCTTGTTTGTATAATGTACTTGTGTGCCTTATAACGATAAACCAATATTTAAATTTCTCTGTCTGTGCCTGTCTGCAAGTTCGTGTTTATACTTGATCTGTTAGAGTTGTAGTGTCTTCAGCAGATTTATGGTTCAATAATTTTATTTTATTTTAGTGAAAACAAAAATTAAATATCAAACAATTTTTTTCATATTACATTGTCATGTCTTTAAATTCAAATTGAAAAAAAATAACAAACTTCTATATAGTATCATCAATAAAATCATATCTTGTAAATGGTGTGTCTAAAGGAAAAGTTGTTAATTCGTAAAATTACGGACAAATGCCTTTTTTTGAATAATTAAAAATTTGTTCCTATTTAACTGCAAATCTCGTTAATATTGCCAACAGGTTATTTGTTCGTTGGCGACATTTTGCAGCATGCACCGACGCCGGGTAAATAACTCGATATTTCAGTTTTAACCATTTTGTGGCAACTTGCACCGATTTCGTATTTATAAAATCGGATAAATATCACCTCTTATTAAACCCTCCTTTCAACCTTAATTATTTCTCGTTCGCTATCTATCCCTTTTAACTTATTTACAATTGGTCAATTCTTTACAATTAATGTAGAACAATGATTACTATTTTTCTGAAGTACTTCAATTACACTACTTATAATAATGGCTTAACTCACGTGTAATTCAATGTAGGTACCGACTAGTTTACACGTGAGTTAAGCCGTTTTTATAAGTAGTATAGGAAATGTCTCACGAAAGTTTTAATAAATGAATACTTAAATTATAACAATTGTAAATACTTAGCGTTAAAATGTATACTTATAAAATTCTCTCTCTCTATAAACTTTAAGAGCCATTTAAGCATTACGTAAGCACTATAAGGGGGCGGGTGACTCTTTGCTTTGCTTATTTTTGATGGCATGGGGGTCGGTCTAGATGGTGATTTCGTGAGAAGTAGTTATTTACTTTTTTACACATATTTGTCAATATAGGTAATATATAATAGGTTGTCACCTACACTTTGTCTATGCTTTATAACTAACAAAAACGAATTATAACTGCTGCTCATGAATCATTAAAAACTAGAATACATTGTTAGTAAAATTCATATACCAATGTTTACGTCGGCATTGACAGAGCTTTGCGTACTTTTGTTAACAAGGGGGAGGGGGGTGAATAATTGTAACAAATCTGCTTACATAATACTTGAATGACGACCCCTTAATAATGAGTAAGACAGTATTTTTCAATACATCAGAAATATTAAGTTTGTTATTATTTACAGTACAGCGTTTCAAAAGGTTCGCGCGACCAAATCTCCACTTTGCTATGTCCTCTACGTACTCTCAATGTCATCCCAAGGTCGACGTGTGTTTTTTTCTACTTTCTATGCGCTCGGCGTTTACAGATTTGTGAAGCGACATTGGACTTTGAGAATATTTCAAAGTTATGAATAAATTAAAACTTCAGTCGTTCGAATTTGACGAAAGGAAAACATGAACAATCTAACATTGAATTAAGTTAATTTTCGTAAATACTGTATTGAGACATATCAGTTTTGGTTGATGATTACGAAGTTTCAAAAATATATTCTATGAAAATTTTATGAATTAAAAATTACAAAACTGCCTACGCCTAAGACATACTACTGACAAAATTTACAATTTTAAGTATATAGGACTGTTAGAAGTGTGTAATTATAAGTAACCATATATACTTAAAACACTAAAGAATTCTATTACCGAAAATATTTTTCGTTTATTTATAATTTAGAAATCTTGAAATTTTTATTGTAACCAGATATAAACGATCACTAAGAACTAAATAATATACTTGTTATAATTAAAGGATATATAACGATATAAAAATAAATGACTTTACGCAATGTCTGAAAGAAATTCTTAGATAAAATTGTACAAAGGTCTAATATTATATTAGAAAAGCGATAAAAGGAGATTACTACAGCGGCCGGAGAGAGGTAAGGGGTTTCGTCCTAGACAATGCAATTACTTTGTTGTGATTGTCTCAGGCTAGTTACTTTTTATTACAATCATTATTTCCTAACCGCTAAAAGGTGGTTACTAACATATATTTCTATACAAAAGAGTAACCAATGTATTATAAGTACAGAAAAGTAAATGAGATAAGAATATGTTAAAGGTTTATCGAATAATTTAAAAAATGTGACCTTTTGCAGGCCATACGTTGGATTGGCGTTTCCCAGCGTGAGGCTCGCACACAACAGGGGACAATTTGATAGTATAGAGGGACATTCAAAAATAGACTCGACTAGACTTTAACCGTTTCGCTTCGGCCTGTTTACATGGAATGCTTAATATTAGATCAAAATTTTACGAAAACAAAACACGTTCTTAAACAAACGCTATAAAACATGTATGGGGGCAACAACGTAAAGTTAAGGTTGGGGAGTGACAAAATAAAGATTGGGAAACACTGCGTTAGATTAGTTCACTTACACTTTCATACAGTCTACCATCCCTTACTATCACTGTAAAACCAAAGACTGCAATACTTATTAATAAAAGTTTCACTGTAGTCCAAATGCACAGTAAGGTTTGAAATGACCAACCGGACCTTGTTGTACGGTTGTTTTTACAAAGAAACTTATTTACACCTCAGTTTTGCTCTAACCGTTAACTTGTATGGCAAGCATTAAAGCAGGTAAAGAAAAAGGTCCACGTGATGTTAGATATCGACGGTTTATAAAAGATAATGTCAGGAAAAAGTTCAAAGTTTAATGAGGTCGCAATGGAACGGCCTTACCCGGAAGGGTCATGTACTAGAACATCCCCGGTAGACTTGAGGTTTTGTCCCATCTTAATAATTAACTTTTCAAATCAAGGAGTAAGCCCAATATGAGATTTTGGTGGTACCTATTCGCTTACGAGGAAATTATAAATATGAGATACACACATTCAGCACTATATCCTCGTACATGTCTTCGCAAATAACATCCTCACTCAGGTCCAATTTTACCAAGTTTCTATCATCATTATTACCAGCCTTTGTCTACCCACTGTTGGACATAAGTCTGCCCACGCCTTCCACAATATGCAGTTCTCCTTCCGCATCCAACGTCTTCCAGCCATCCACTAAGTTTCTTTAAGTGTTCGTACAAAAATTGGCATCATATTTTGCAACATACTTTATAACCTCGTCATCAGTACTGACCGATGATAAACATATTATATGTTAGAAAGTTTAGTTTGTAAAAATATATGTTAACTTATATGTCCCCATTAAGGAACTCGGAGCTTAGGCTTTAGTCAACATTGGCACACTGGCATACTGCGGGTCGGTTGACATATCTTATATCTTTGAAGTTCCTCGCAGATAATTGAAGGTTGCATAAAGATATGTTTCTGTGTCTGTCAGTCCAGCACTGTAAAAAAAGTACAAAATCGTGTAATACGTTTTAAAATTGATTTAATAAAAGTCGTATTATTGTTTTATACCATAGTCCAATTAATTGAACACTATTTTTGTAATAACTAAGGAATAAATACTTTATGTAATTCTATATAAATGAAAGTCATCGTAAACGTTTCGCTTGAATTATGATTTAACAAGTTGAAGTTAAGAATTGAACTGCTGAACTGATTACTTTAAAGTTTAACTAAGAGTTAAAATTTTGCCTACATACGTAAGTTTTAATTGTTCGACTTTTCAGTTAAAACTAAAAGTGTGTAGAGGCATTAATGATGCGAGCAAAACTATTTTAACTTACAACGCAGTTAAATTGAAAAATCATGGAATAAAGAAAATAGGCAATTAATAACGTTTAGTTTGGTATGCCAATTACGATTACAGGGACGGTGATTTTTAAAGAGATTTATAGAGATTCGAAATTACATTCAGAAGTGTATGGGTAAATTCTACGCGTAGACTTCTGAATGTAATTCCGAATCTCTGTATACGTGTATAATTAATAAGTCTACTTATTCTTGAAATATAATTAATCTTTGCAACGTTATTAATGAATTTATCTTAATCTTTTAACAAACGTATATACAGCATACAGCGCGCACGTATAACAGCGAGGACAGCGTTTCTCTCGCAGCGTTTCGCATCGGCATCGTATATGATCGTATTACAATAGGAATCTGGCCAAGAATTTACATATTCAGCATGACTGGGCGTAAGCTAAGCTTTAGTTTTATGTGGAAATTAATCGTGTTCTAATATAGTTTATCCTTCAAAGTACTATTTTTCAACGATCTTTAAAAGCAGAAAATATGATAGCATGACTATGATATAATATGGAACCTATATATACCTACGTATTCCGAAGCACAAAAGTGAGGTGAAAAAATAAGACCGGGGCGTTTGTTGGGCTGCATTACCTCAGTCAATCTACTATTTCACATAACGTAGACGATAAAATTATTTGACATTTCCAACTCTAGGTTACAAACCTATATAGACATGTTGTATAGGTGTAAAGGCTTGTCGACAAGTCGATGAACGTACTTCAGGATAAAGATCTTAGTGAAAGCAGGAAGAAGAGTGTACCACAGTAGTGATTCTTTTAGAAAACATCAGTCAACTGTTAGCCGTTCGAGGATGATATGTTGTTCTAAAAAAATATAATTAAATAAATGTTCATGTGCATTCTTTTAATTTCGCTACCTCGTATAACTAGAATAGAAAGGATAAAAATGTTGTGCCAGTTTCTCTAAAATATCAAAAACGAACGAACAGAAATACCGATGTTACTTTGAATAACATTTAAACACAAAAAACACTTAACAAAAGATCGAGAACCTGCGATGCAACGGAAGCGGGTAAAAAAGGAAAAATGCTACCAGATCTATCTTTGTTTAAATTTAATATTATTTCAGGAAATAAAACAACGCAAATGTATGAAGAAACGTGTCGATGGTTTTATTTAGAACAAGTGAAAGCTATGGGACACTGATGCGTGCTAGTAACAACAACAATGAGCGCTTGGTGCTGTGTCGTGATCATGTTTACAACTATGGGTCATGGCGCTCTCCTCAAATCACCACAGCCTAGTGAGGAGAAGGAAATGTACGGTAGGTAACCAACCATTTCATTAAATAAGTTCAGCAAGGACACATCATTCCCTTATACCTGATATAACAAAATCGGTAAACGAAGTTGTTACAATTAGTTAAAATAAAATCTGCTATTGCTAATATATCGCAGCTTAAAATTAGATAACAAATAACTTTAAGAAATATTTTGGTAATAAAAAAAAAATGCGAATACTGTAACTAAATAAAGTCAATTGACGCCAAATAATTGTTCTACTTATTTTCGTTTTACAAACATTATAAAAGATCGTATCAAGTTTCAAGGCTTTATATTATCAACGTCCTAAAATGTAATTTTATTTCTAAGATTATCAATTTTAAGTTTGTTAATGACACTTCGATATTTCTGTACGGATGTGGATAACATTTGTAAAATACATTACAATCTGGAGTGAATATAGAATAGGTCATAACTAGTTTTTTTTATTCTACGCGGACGACGCCGGAGACATTACCTAGTATAGTATACTTAAGTGATTGAAGTGAAATACTTCCACGTTATTTTAATATTAAATCTATATTAGAAATATTTTATATATTTAAAGATGATTTCACTATTAACCTTAATTCTTGCTGCTTTTATTTTCTCAACATCTATTATAAAAGATCTATAACGAAGCAAATGTTTTTTAATTTATTTATTGCGTAAATACTACTTGAAAGTGTTCAAGAAAATATTCCCAACATTCATATATTTTAAGTGTTTCTTGTGAATTCTTTTCAACGATAATGTTTAGTATTTTTCTTGGCACAGATCGCCATTATTGGTATGCACAAGCAGAGCAAACGCTCCAAAAGCGTTTACAGTACGCTACAGACAAGAAACCAATTGCCAAGTAAGCATACTTTTACAATTGTAATGTTGGCTTTTTGTTTTAATGCTTTCTTACTTTTGCAAGAAGGAAAACGTAAGGGGAATAAACCGTTATAAATGTAGGAAAGTGGGACGTGCTCAGAAGAGTACCAACTCAATAATTTGATTGTGTTAAATAGATTTAGTAACGGGTATTCGAGATTTATGTTATTCCAAGAAGGAGTACGTCATTATTTAAGATCTAATACGCCAGTTACTAACACAGTATCGGAGGAATCAAATATTTATTAATTCATTCCAACAAATGAATACATCTTTCCTATATTTAGGAATATAATTCTCGTTGTGGGCGACGGTATGAGCTTGACAACAACTACAACTGCGAGGATATTGCGAGGTCAACGGAAGGGGCTCCCCGGAGAGGATACAGATTTAGTTTGGGACACATTTCCCGCAGTCGCTCTAGCTAAGGTACATCTTGTTATCACATATTTATTTTCATGTATAATGGGACGTAAATAAAACGATCCAATTTGACTTGACAGAGGCAGACTGCTAAATGGGGAATTAAGTAAATTCATGTTACGAAAAATCACAGACATTAAAAATAAACATGTACCTATAATCAATTTAAACAACAAACTTAAAAAATAAGCCAGTAAACAATCAATGACATTGTCAGCTAGGATTCATATAATTTCTCATTTCCATTTAATTCGACTAAAAATATTTCAACAGACGTATAATATTGACGCCCAAACGGGTGAGTCGTCAGCGTGCGCCACGGCTCTGCTCTGCGGGGTCAAAGCCCGGTATGAAACTCTTGGTATCGATGCTGGAGGACGATTTAACAACTGTGCATCGACGATTGACACCAAAGTAACATCATTAATAGATTGGGCTCACGCTGCAGGTAAGAGTTACTGTCTTCGAGTCACTCGTACTAAATTTCTTGGAATACCTACCTTTCTTGGAATAATAGTAACCAGTAACGTTAATTTTAAACCGCTTTAGAGAAGGAGCGGCATTTGTGGCATTTGTAATTGCATTAGTCGTATTTTGTGTACCTTCGAACAATCATCAAACTTACTATATACATTACATACTATAAAAACATTACTACATGGCGGGGATCGGACCTGGACAATGTCGAGTACGGTCCGGTCCGGTCAAGCGTGTAACAACTATGCCACCGACGCATGCGATTAATATGATGTGTTTTTATTAGTGGTTTTATGTTTGGTACAGGTAAATCGAGCGGGATCGTAACCACGTCGAGAGTGACTCACGCGACCCCCGCGGCGCTGTACGCACACTCGCCGTCGCGCTTCTGGGAGGACGACAGCCGCGTCCCGCCGACCGTCCGCAGAGACTGTAAAGACATTGCTCTTCAACTACTCGAAAATGAACCAGGGAAAAGTATAAAAGTAAGAATTTTCTTCATTAATACAGATTTAGATATGATGAAAGAAATATGTTAATCAGCTAAGAGATTCAATTTTTAAGGGAGTTTCATAAACCAATGTACAGTAAGTTTTTGTTTTCGACTAAGGTAACAATTAATTTAAAAAAAATCGTAGAAAAGAATCGAAATCTGTTATTTGTTGTTCTGTTTTATTCAATGTTAAGGCTATTGTTAACCAGAGCTGATCACAGGGCGGGCACTGTACCTTTTTGAGGTTCTCGACAGTCTTCGACCAAGTTCGTTTTTTTTTTAGTTTTTGGTTAAGTTCGAAAATAAAACAGAATAAATAATTTTCAAGTAAATATTATGAAAAAGGAAGCAACGGCCCTTGCAAGTTTGCGGACAATCTTAAGACTTCGAAACGTGCCTAATGACGGGAAAGGAGAAATTGCTACGTAAGCAAAATACAATGAAAAAAAATTCTCAAACTTTTGCAAAAACAAAGATACATTAGCTTTTAATTGGAAAAATAAGTCTAGGATATATCAGATTTTAATACTTGTATCTGAAATTAAAATAAAAATTTGAAAATTTGTAACTTCTATGATTTAAATCCATTTATAAGAATTCGAATTTGATCCGCAAAAAAAATTTTATGTAAATATTCCAAAGGCATTTAATCAACCTATAAATTTAATATAGTTCATTTTACGAGATACATTACAGAGCCTCGTTTAATAATCACCGTTTAATGATTTAATTACGAGCTGTTTTAAATTCTTATACTATTTATTTTAACATTATTTTTTTTGGTAATGTTATTAGTTAAGTTACTAAAAAAATACATCAATGTTATGTTTTGTTATTAAATAACGTAAGTATAATGTACAAAGTATAATTAATTGTTATTAGAACATTTTTTGAAAATGAAAATGAAAAATTATAATATTACTTTAAAGGTAGTTATGGGAGGGGGAAGACGACATTTCTTGTCAACAGTTACTACAGATCCGGAGTACCCAAGTAAAGAAGGGAAAAGACTCGATGGACGTAACCTTGCCGAGGATTGGCTCAGAGACAAAAAGAAGAAACGGCAACGGGCTCAGTATATTTATACACGGGACCAACTCGCCAAGGTCGACCCAAGAACTACTGATTATTTATTAGGTATTAATTACAGTTGTTATTTTCATACATGTATCTACACATATCACATACAACATAAGCTTCGCTTAGGCGAATGTTCAAGGGATATTATAAATTAACTTCATGTCCAAATTTATAGGTGGCGGACGTTGGGCCATTTTCTTTTTTAACATTCTCATACAGACAATACCTGAGATGAAGTAAAGATGTTATATTGATGTTTAAAAAAAGTATTGTAGCAAAATATGCTTCAAAGATGCAGTCCGATGAAACTATTAAATGTATCTTGGACCACAAAATTAAATCAGCAGTATATCCGTTTAAAACCATTTCTCTCAGTTTAGTTCGTGTCGTTACGATACGCTAAATGCGTGCCACCCATTAAGTTACGCAGTGGTTCATCAAATGCATAGAATTTCTAGTAGACTACGAGTGGTGTTCTTTTATTACAAGTTCACTTCGTACCGTAATAAAATATACGTTTTAATTAATTTTAAATGGACTATCCTGTTGACACTGATTTTACTCACACAATAAAAAATGTATAAAATCCTTACTGTGGGTATGACTGCGGTGACGCTGATTTTAATACATAAAGTGTTATTTAATTAATTCTCTTTGATATAACGGAAAAATAAAATTAATTAACATTACGAGTCGAAACCCACTGTCATATTATATTAGTGTTGTTATTTTTATACATTTTTGTTAATCTTTACTATCAGGCGCTTTTCTTTTGTTTATGTACAGCAACGTCGATATAAACATTGTAACAATTAGTAAGATGATCAAATTAGTTTGATATCAATTATTTTAAACGCATTTCTCATACAGGTTTATTCGAGTACAGTCACATGGACTTTAATGTTGATCGTGATGTCAAAGAGGAAGGCGAAACGAAAACGAAGAAAGAAAGTGATCCGTCGCTAGCTGATATGACTAGGATAGCACTTTCCATACTAATGAAGAATGATAAGGGATTTTTCTTGTTTATTGAAGGTAGGAAAACTGAATGCTAGATTCTTACGGTCTCCTTCGTAGTTGATGGCGAGAACGTTATTTGTGCCAGTATCAATCAAGTGTCAATTTATTATCTTAGGAGGAAGAATTGATCACGGTCATCACAATAATAATCCGTACAGAGCTCTCGATGAAACACTGGAAATGGAAACTGCGCTGCTCGCTGCGTTAGAACGAGTAAATCCCGCTGAGACTTTAGTCGTGGTAACAGCTGATCACGGACAAGTAATGACATTTGGAGGTCAAGCCACACCCAGAGGTCATCCTATCCTAGGTAAGATACATTTAGAGTAAGTCAAACTGAAATTAAGGTTATTTGAGATATTGATAGTCAACGTCGAAAATCCAGATTTAATCATATTTGCAAATGTTTTGAAGGTGCCGATTCAGTTATATCAGATGTTGATGATTTGACATACACAACAATACTCTACGGGACTGGCCCTGGCCATTCTGAACCGAGGACGTTACCTAGCAACGGTACGAAGTTTATAGCGAAGCATGACGTGGTACACAGCGCAGCAGCACCCAAGATGTGGTCCACACATGGCGGAGAGGATGTACCTGTTTATGCTTTAGGTAAGAGATTATAAACAATACTGATGTAAGATTTTGATTTTCCATTGCAAAAGCTTCGTTGTTGATAGAAGGGTACTATTTTTTTTTTAATGTTTAATTAATGTTTAAGGACCTATGGCGACAATATTATTTGCGGGCGTGGTGGAGCAGAGCTACATACCGCATGCTATCGCATATGCAGCCTGTTTGGCACATCAGTCCCATCGATGTTGGAACAATAATACCGTCGAAAGAAAGGTAGGCTTTGCAACATCAAGTAAAATATTTAAATTTTAGGAATTGCTTCTATTTAGTCTTTAGCCCCGCCTTTATGGTCGCATGCAGCTGTCATTTTGTATAGAAATTGCGGCTGCGCCAGCGTACTGTTAAAATTGTATTTATAAAAAATGTTTGTTCTAAAATATTTTCAGTTTTTTACCGGTAAACGTAACCACGTGTTGTGTAATAACTGATCCGTTTTGATAAATGATCGCATCCAAAAACTTCACATCAACGAGCTAACACGCTGTCTTTGATAACACGAATCGATGTTCTTTTAAATTCGTGTAAAACTTTGGATGGTATTTGGTGGCGCAAAGAACTTTTAATTTCTGTTTTCTTTTTAATTTTAGCACGATGTAAAGAAGTTTATAATAATAATTTGCTTTCACAGTTATTCTGACTGGCAATGAGTTTGGACGTCGGAGACGTTAACAACATTATTAAAAAAAATATTTACGTTAGGATAGTACTAATTATATGTTTTTAATTAAAACATCAGTTGAGCGACTTGTTAGTTACCTTCGTTAATGAACTCTTGCTAAAGGGTTCCGTTAACGACTTACCTACATCTTATGATTAGGGTAAAACTATTAAGTAACTTTTGTTTTGCTACAGGTAATTCAGAAATGCATTCAACCGGACGTAACACAGGGTTCCATTGAAGAGACAAGAAACGAGGAATCGAGGAAACGTAATATTGTTGTCGCGTCCAGTGTCATGTCTGATGAACGACTCAATCATTCATCTGCTCAAGTTTTTACACCATTTGTGATATTCATATATTACATTCAATTTTTATCATTACGTCTAGTGATGAGTTACTTAAGCAATGATTAATACGCACTTATTGTGCATAACCGTCGGTTTCCGCTGCCAAAATATCTGTAAAAATGTTTGTTATCTCTGATTTTTTTAAAGGGACTTTAAGTATTTTACTTTGCAGTGAAACCTACGGTTTAATGTTTTGTAAATGTCTTCATTTTGTCCATCGCAAGTGTAATTTAAATGTGTAAGATAAATAAAGTTAATTTAATTATAATTGATTGTGTTTTCATTCTTTTTATACGAGAAGGAGGCAAACGAGCGGCGGGATCACAAGAGCGATCATCGACGCCCATGGACACTTGCAATACGAGAAGAGTCACAGATGTGTTACCGGCCTTTGAGAGAGAGGTACGCTCGCTTCTTGAAGGAACCTGACTCGTATTGGTTTGGAAATATTAAATAATTTAAATATTAATGAATTTAAAAAATAATTGTGAACGTATAGTCAAACTCAATAGAAATGGGACATTAAAATAGACCTATCGAAGCGAATTTACCTTTACAACGTTGAAATGACAGATTTAATTAAAACAGACATGGTTTTATTTATTAATTTAAACACAATAACATTCCAATGGCTGAGCGTCGGTGGCGCAGTTGTTAAGAGCTTGACCGGACGGGACCGCACTCGACACTATCCAGGTGTGATCCCTGCCATGTACCAATGTGTTTTTCCATTTTCGAATTTCATATGTACATTAACTGACGCTCTTACGGTGAAAGAAAACATCGTGATGCAACCTATACATATCGGCGTAGAATTTAAAAGATATGTATGAAGTCATCCAACACGCACTGGGCCAGCGTGGTTGATGTCTTAGTCCTAGTATGGCCTAGTCACCCCTAATAATAATGTAGGTTTTGAGCCCCTCGATGGGGACGTATAGTTAGCTGATAATGATGAACATTCCAAAAACGTTCTTTGTGATTAAATGACATTGTCAGTCAGTGATATTTGTAAGTAAATTACCACATATGTGTTGATTTCGATTGTGTTCCGACAAATTTTCAACCTTATTGCATTGTAAATGTCATATGATGCTTTGACCGAATATGCGAAAATTAAATTCTTCGACCGTTCATAATTCATAACACGCACATCCAACTACGTGTATATCAGACGTTGCTATGTGATATCGAATTATTTTTTTCCTTTTAAAGTCATCATAATACTGCATCTACTGGAATTACTTTGACTTTGCGTAGATTTCCCAAGAGCGTGTTACGTGTATCGTGTATTGGGAGTTCGAGAAACATTTTTTAGTGTTTAAAGCTCTACATCTACGCATTGTTCACAGTTGCGTATCCCTGATAAAAGAATTTACGCAACAAACATGCTGCTTAGAGGACGAGCCGAAAGGAAAACTTTGACACGAACATCGCCCGAATTTGTTTATGTCCAACTAGTTTCTTTTTCACGATTTACGTGTTACACTTCGCTTTTCTAATATCTTAATAAAAAAGTTACAACTTAAAAAAAATCAAGCGCCAATCGCCCAATTTTAAAGACACGGATTTCCGGTCACGTAATCGGGAGTTCGAATCTCGCTATCCGATTATAGTCGTAGACCACGTCCGAACACAAGTCTGCAGCTAAGTTGGAATGGAATGAATGAAATATTAGAAAGTTAACAAAAGTGTTGAAAGTAATCTTTTAAAAAAGTTCATTGACACTAAACACTGATATATGATTTTTTTTATATTACTTATAACATTGGTATGATAAATTTTATCACTGGACATTTAAACAATATACAATATTCAAGTGCGCTCTAATAAATTCATTTAGCTAAAGACACGAATCACGTATAACGATATTTTTCAAAGGTCCGACTTAAAAATAATAATGCAGTTGAAAATTTTAAAGCAGATAATTGCTTGTAGTATGAACAGCATGTAACATACGCGATTCGCTTAATTGCATCTGGTTGCGTTAATCAATTCGCCCGCATGTCGAATATGTTTAAATAGACTTTTGATGCCCGAGTATTAACATTATAAATATAATTCTTATTAACTGCCCCGTACATTTTTACTGTTCCTACAGTATAACTTTATCGAAGTATTTCATTTCGTAAGGGAATTAAAAATATAAGGTCTCAAAACTAAATTACTATTACAACAAATTCCATGTCATAGAAACAACGAGATCAACTAAATAATTCCATATTATAAAAATATCCAAAAGTAGAATAATCATGTACAATGCGACAGGTTTATCTGTCAAGGTAAAAGAGGCGCTACTGTCAAGGTAATTTCTGTCAGAAAAAAAAATTAAAAACTCTGTAGAAAATAATTTAAAAACCAAGACAGCACCAATACGAGAAGAATCTGTCGCTCTATAACAAATTACACGTCGATTTTCTAATGTTAAATGTAATTCTATTTTCGTAAATTTACAAAAGTTACATGACACTCGGAAAACAAATTTGCGCTGTGGAAATTTCGTGAAAAACAAAACATTTTCGTGTTAAACATACTGAACGGAGAGAAGACATCATTAGCGTCGCATTGCGTTACTTTTGTATTGTTTTAGTGAAACGTAGAGCTTTCTTCCAAATGCAAGGTATGAATAATCGACATAATTTTCGAGCTCACATCTTCTATTATGAGGCTTTAGAAATAAAATATATGTAAAGATATACATTTGGAGGTTTTTTTATGTACATTGAAATGCTTTTAACTGTTGTATATATGGTTATCTTTATTCTATAAGAATGAGGGACATCGTTATGATTTATTGTTTATTTGGGCTATGAAAATACAAGATACTAACAAGCATATAAACATAATTCTATAAACTAGTCGCCGGGCAAATATTTCTAGTGAATACTTGTAAAAAAAAATGGACAGATTAATGAAAGTAAAATACGCAGCGCTCTATTCGAAGTCATAGAACTTTTAATGAGGACCGAGGTACAAGATGTCATTTTATATTTATAACTTGTAGTGTTTATATAAATACGGGGCGTTAACGGATTATTTATGTTTACACTTACGTATATTTTAAACTAGTATAAAGAGATACTCCCGCAAACTTGACCAGATCATCGGTCCATCTTGCGGGAGGTCTACCCACGCTGTGTCGACCTGTCCGTGGCCGCAATTCCAGGACTCTGGATGAGAGCGGCCGAGGACCGATCGTCGTGGCGATCTTTGGGGGAGGCCTACGCCCAGCAGTGAGCGACGTAAGGGTGATATGATAATGAAGAGATACTCTAATAACTTGTACCAAGTTGGTAAATAAAATTTCGCGTCAAGTCAGCTTTACAAAAAAACCTTGTCTTCATAGATGGATTATGGAGATTGTTATAGTCATGCCTGCCCATCTCTTATTGTGTGTTTGTACTAACAATCCATTGACCTTATTGCATATGCCTTACATATGGACGCCGCTCACGAACATTCGATACTGTTTTGTTTTTCTTGCAGATATGTGCAATTTTCATTACCACGTATCCCTTCATTATAAGAACGACGTATATTTAACATTCGAAAAGGATACCATCCTGTAGAATGTGTATTTAGATGCCAGCTATAAAGTAATCAAATAGCGTTTCAAGCATTTACGGGCATAAGCAAGGGTCCCTAAGCAGGGATTATCTACAGACCTTGTTAAATAACAACGGTCGCTAAGTCATAAGGGTCCTTTGAGAACTAAATCTCTGGCAAATAAATAAAATTCAAATTACGTGCGCTTTTCAAGTATACGTACATACAATGTTGTGTTTATTTTTTATTACGTGTTTGAATAATTTTATAGTAACAGTACCGTTTGCATTGATCGTCTAATTCACTAGCATCTCATGTGATATTCTATACCGTGTTTGTTTTGAAGTACAAATACTGGGCTTGAGCTGACTAAAGTAGTTATTTGCTTGTTTTACTCTAGCTTATTAATTTCATTGGTTGTTAGTTGATGTTTGAGAAAAAGTAGTATGTCTTATAAATACTGAGATTCAAAGCTACTTTCGTAACGAGGTTTATGTGAAGCGTTTTCTATGTCGACCAACCCTCGATTGAATTGTAAATGCCATTTAAAGGGAAACTATAGGAATTTAGTTAAAAAAAAACTGTTTTCATTAGACGTTGTTCCATATTCGGGGTCTCTTCGCATTTTATAACGACCGAGTTAACGACCAATGAAAATGCGTCTTTATATTAGAGCAAGAAACTTTCTGGAATACATATAATAAGAAATGTTGTAAATTACGAAGTGTAAATTGTTATTTTGCACGCGATAACATTGGGAAGGTTATAACACGTTATAGGTTATGCGCACACTGAACGAAAAGGATTGGATATTTGGTGTGAGCAATGAATAAATTTAGTCTTTGAGACACTTTTCGCTACGGCTACGTGCCGAGCTTTTTATATGACTCTAAGGAACTTTTGACATGTTATATGCACTTATGAAGATGTACTAAAATATTCCGCGCCAATAGAGTACTGATCACGTGATCAAGAGATCGAATCTCGCCTTTCGCTTACTATCGCAAACAATATCCTATGACAAGACTAGAGCTTAGCTAGAATGATACAAAAGATGTTAATTTTTTTTTTGTATTCATAAACTTATTTATAACCGACAATTTTATTAAAAATTTTGCAAATTAACTGTGTAATAAAATTATAGAAATAATCTAACGTAATATTATAAAACCAAAAGATTAGATGGATAGATTAATTATTGTAAGGTAACTCCAAAACAGCTAAATGGATCTGGATGAAATTTGGCACAGAAATAGATCACCGTTTGGCATATCACATCGTCTAACAAATTTACTTTAATACCGCGCGGAAGAAGTCGCGGGCGCGATGTAGCGATTCTTCTCGTCTCCTCACTGCACTATCCTGTATCGAGGAGACACTTATCTTATAAAATAATTTAATCTTATTGTAAGTAATACGAGTACAAGAGTGCTTTTGTGATACGTTCAGGTCTTTGTCTGTTCAAATGGTTTTATATTTTCACCTTCCATTGCTTTTAAGGATCAACATCCAAAGCTCTTTGTTTATTGCATCCATTATTATTTTCTGTTCATTTTTATCGCACATTTTAAAATGTTTAGGTTCTATTTTTAAATTTGTATTGTCAAAGAGTGCATTTTTCAAGATAATTGACAAATAAGAATTGTAGTTTGTTGAAGGTACGCTGGCAACTTAGTGCGGGATACGGAAGGCCAAAGACTACATACTGTGGAAGATACTGGGGATGAGATCTGGTCAGCAAACAAAGGCTGATAATGATGATGGTACTGCATATCAAAAAATCTTATTTTATCCGTAATATTTGCTCTTAGTCCCTTAATATATAATATTCTTTGTCACCCTACCTCCATTTTATTACATTATCATAATATTTACCTTTATAAACATATTTTTATTTTCAAGGCAGTTAAACAGATTAAGCTGAGGTTCGGGGCGTTAAGCATAAATTATGTTCAACGCCATCTGACACATTTCCCATAGATCGTGGTTCGTGTCGCCTTTAATAATATAAATGAAGATTCTCAGATTAACGAACGAAATAATAAGACTCATGTTAGACTGATTATGTACAAATGCTTATATATTTCATACAGATGGTAAAGACAATTTTCAATACAAGCCGGACCAAGAACTAGAATAGATTATGATAATGTAAGCGAAAAAAAAGTTGGCTTACGTTCAAAGTACAGTCGCAAACGGTCGCGGTGTTCACCAAAAAATTACGCTGTCCGCAAACTCTAGCCCCTCTCTTAAATTGACGAATGAGGAGTACAAAAACCGGGATAAATCAATGACCGACTTCTTCTTCGCAAACATATTTAAAAACTGCATCCCATTAGCCATTGCGTCGCGTCGTCGACTCAATACGTACGAAACGTTCAAGCGACTATAGCTCTTAGGTGGAACACCGCGAACGGACGCGTTGGTACAAGGTAAATCTAATAAATCTCTTTCAAGTTCTTCCAAATCTGTTCGGTCGTCCTGTAGATACGTGATAACAAACATCCATAGATTCAAACATTCGAATTCATAAAATCAAAAGTACGACATGAGATTTATATTTTCATGTCCATGATACATTTTCAAATTAATAAAGGTGAATATACGAAATATATTCTCGTTATAATGTCGCGGATGTAAGTACTCACTGTTATAACTTTAATTTAATAAGTGTCTGAAGAGCGTATATGAATCTCGAGAGATTAGTCGATAGAGTGCGCAGTTCCCGGCTGAGCTGTGTAGTCATTTGTTATTCTAAGTATTTAAGTAAATTGAATTTAAAGCACCGTACAGATTTCGGTTTCTATTTCTGGCGTGGGCTTAGCCCTCACCGTTTTTCATGGCCACAGACAGTTTTCACGAGTTTCACATTAATTATGTCTAAAGTACCGCCATTAACTGGACACATTTGGTAGCTGAAATAAACCTGACTATGTACCAGAATTATAATTAAACATATAGAATTATTAAAGAAAAAAAAACGTACCAATTTTGTGCATTGTCATTTGTTTTTGTAGAAATAAATGTTTTTTAGGCGAGGAATATTTTTAGTTGTTTAAATAAACTAAGTTTTTGGATTTATATAGGTCATTATAATATAGCTAAATCAGCCAAAGAAAGTTCGTGGCCATTATCTCTACTTTGGTAAAGTAGTCCGCAGCAGATGTAGGGAATCGATTGACAATAACTTAAACGACCACGACGTCAACATATCTCAACTTTAAATTTTATGGGAAAACTTACAACCTAAGTCACGTAACGTAACAACAATGGCTATCAGACCGTGGCAATATAGACCAGCTTGTTCATACATTTATTACGCCAAACTCGACAACGCCAACACTTTTATGTTCAGTATTGTTTCGTTGTGACTGCCTTTAGAATTAGAAGAATTAGAAGGTAACTTTTGGAGTGTTTTATTACATTTCTAATCTCTTCCGGAGTGACTGAAGGGCAGTAAGTAAGCATGATATACCAGCGTGCTAAGTAAACCTCTTTAGTAATATTTTAAGACGTTCGCTGCGGCATCAATTTTCGCGTACTTTCCGTCCGATCTCCTTCCTTCTCCGATTTGAGAAAGAAACGGAGTTTTCATTTTTCATATCAAATCCGTGTCACGTTAGATAGAATATTGAATTAAAAGGTCGTATTTTATGTAATACAAATTTTAAAATCATGTTTAAACGGTAAGAGATTTTAGCTTTAATATAATGCTCTTGTACGTCTTGCTTTGGTATTAATCTTTCAAATACAGGATATGCTACCGGGAGAGGAGTCCGAAGCACAATGGCCGACCCGCCCCGGGAGCAGTTATGCTGACCACTTGTGACTGTACTCGGAAAATTGGATGTGTCGTCATGAAATGTGAGGCTAGTAGATACAGCAATATTACTGAGACGTTCAAGTAGCAAAGTTAATTTAATTAACACAAACAAGCGGGCCTGATATCATCTGATTGTTCACAATCATTTAACACCAGCGCATTATTTACGTATCGACAGATTTTTATCAATTAACTAACATTTCTTTTACCACTGCAACTAAGCTAAAGACTTGTGCTTAAAGATGGTTTATAAAAGTCGAATGTCCCGATTCGAACTCTCGATCACGTGATCGGAAATCTATACACTTAAGCAACAGACTATTGGAGCTTCGTTTAAAAATTGTCTGTTTGATGTAGTTTTATTTTTTGTAATAATTAAAAAAAAAATGTTTCGTAAACCACGTTTTCATATTTAATAGTATTAAAAATAAGCGATGAAAACTATATTTTTTACATTGTTGAGATAAAACAAAAGAGTTTATTTAACCTCGCGTCCTTGGCATTTGAATAACTTAGTGAAGTGTGTCGCTGTAAAATGTACGTTAAAAAAAAATGTTCATATTTAAAACTTGCAAAAAATATGATAGCACTCTCTCTGTCAAACGAGCTTACATAATAGTTTTTCGAGCGAGCTTTTTTAAAAGATACCTCAAATAAATTCTTAACATCTGCATTCAGTTGGAACTTCAACTTTTATTAAAATTAAAATGCTGGAGCTTTAATTTTGTTGAAGCATTGTTTTTACGATTGTTTTTACATATTTTTTTGTTTGTATTAATTAAAATAAAAAAAAAATACAAAAACCGAAATGAATAAAAAAATTCTAGTAATGGAGACTGGAAACAGCTCGATTCAAAATTTCTATGTTCTGTCAAGTCTTTAATATCTTCATAGTCACAAATAAAAAATCATGTTTTTTTTTTACTAACATATTTAATTACCACATATAAACCATATTCTTATAAGTAAACATTGTATTTGTACTCCTAGTTATTATTTATTATGTTTTATTGTGCCTTTGTTTTCTTGTTCAAATTGTCGTTTGTTCTTGAGAAGAGATAACTTCTTTCTTTAAGGCCCGCCTCCTCGCGTGGCGGCCTGGATATCTAATAACTGGTGGTACGTCCCCATTTTGTATAGTAACCTAAAAACAATTGGACAATCTCCATTACAAGAACAACGGCCCAGTTTCAAGAATATTGACATTTCTTTATAATTTATAACGTAAGTAATTCACTTGAATTTTTAAACGTACTACTAAAAAGTAACATTTATCAATAGAATTACACCTTTAGGTCTTTAAAGATTCGTTTAATATATTTGCAGTATCTTTCAAATTTCAATTGTCCAGGACCAATAGTTTTGTCTGTGTGGTGATTGTTGACTTAGACTCTTTTTACTACTTTCAAAACGGCTTAACTCACGTGTAAATCGGTGCCACTCACCCTGAAGATGAGCTCCCGATGGGCTCGAAACTAGTCGGTACCGACTCCGATTTACGCGTGACTTAAGCCGTTTTATAAGTAGTATAGTGAAATGTCTCACGAAAGTTTTAATAGTTTAATAGAGTCTTTTTTATATATAAATAACGAAATAAGAATTTGATTTTCTTGAGTCGCAAACTGTACGTTATTTAAATATTATATGAGTCGAAATAAACATTAAAGTAAGCAATTTATCTAAATCTCTTACCCGTCTTCTTGCAGGGACATTGTTTTCTAAGAATTTATTAACCGCTCCAAGTGTATTAATGGGTATCTGGAATGGAGTATTATAATTATATTGACACGAAGTAAAACTTATGTGTGATCGTTGTATAAAAAGAAAAAGAGAGGGGAGGTTTCGATAATTAGTACAATTATTTTTTAAATGATGACACAAAATTAATAATAATCAAATTATTTTATTTACATGATATTGTATCTTTTTTAATTTATTTAACGACTTAGTGCGGACGGCAGGAAGTCGTTGGATGCTGAGGACCGCATACTGTGGAAGGCATTGGGAAAGGCCTATGTCCAACAGTGGGCAGACAAGGGCTGATGATGATGAGGATGTCGTATTTGAACATAATGATCTGAAGTTCGATAGTATCTTTGGATTTAAAAGAGCACACTTAATTTTGTGTATGGGCGAAGGGTAACATTAAATCTAACATATAACGAAGGGGGGGGAGGGCTTTGAAAAAGTTTGTTGAAACACATTACGTGATTAATAGACGACGTATGTACAAAAATATATTGGTATATATATTTTTTTTAATATATCGATAGTAGAAACAATGGGTTATATTTAACAATCAAATAGGATTCTAAATATTTCTAAATGAACGTTATTCTAAGGTTACTGGTGCGGAAACCTTGCAACGGCGGAACCGGCGTGTAGCAGTTTATGCACCGATGTGCTCTGCTTAATAATATTTGAGGTCAAAGTTGTAGGGTTTCAGTAATACGTTCTATGTTTACAATAGTCACAAGTTACAAAGTTAGTTTAACGTATGAAATGTAGGCAGTGAAGAAATAAACTCGTTATCCAATTTGTATGGAATAATGGAGTCAATATTAGAGTAAGAACTTAAGTATATTGATATGACAAGATTTCGCCAATATTAAATACACATTAATATGACAAAAACGTGACAAGGTCGCCGGTGGCGCAGTTGGTAAGCGTTTGACCGGACCGATCCCCGCCATGTACAAATGTGTTTTTCAATTTTCGAATTGCATATGTACATTATCCGACGTTCTTACGGTGAAGGAAAACATCGTGATGCAACCTGCACAATATCGGCGAAGAAATTCAAAAGATATGTGTAAAGTCAACCAACACGTACTGGGCCAGCGTGGTTGACTATTGCCTAGTCACCCCTGATAATAGGGTAGGTTAGGTAGGCTCTGAGCCTCTCGGTGGAGACGTGTAGTGAGCTGATGATGATGTCCCCAAAATTGTTAGGAGATTAATGTTCGCGACTGTACGTAGCTTTATATTTCTGTCATTGTTTTTTTTTTATTTACGTATAAGCAGTACCGTAGTCGGTAAATGTAAATTTATGTAAAATCAAAATAAATGAAAACGAGAAATTATATTTATACATGTCACTGGTTGAAAATGCCATTCATTGTCTATGAATGTATTTTGTGTTTTTTTTTAATATCATGACAATATAAACATGTACATTTGTAAGAATTCTTACAAAATTATAAACATAAAATTGCTTAGACATAATTTTTCATTTCCATTGAAAGTGACTATAGACGAGTACCAGTGTTACAAGAATAGAAAATTCGTTAATCCTGTCTACCCCTGTTGTGTTATCTGTCTGAAGGCGATGATATGAACTTACCGCTATTATGTCATCGAGCAACTGAGACGCATTCGGAGTCTTTACCGAGATTTGCGTGTCGGATGATTTGACTGAAGACGATGATGACGCATGTTTTGGTGAAATTAAATCTGTTTCTGAAGAAAATGCGAATGAATTGATGCTATTTTACATGAAGTTTTAATCGACTGATATTATTAAATTTATATTTCTACTGTTTACCAGTAAAAATAAAGTATTGCATGAATTTATATCGTGGTTGCTATTTAAACAAAAAAATCACATTAAATGTATTATTTTTTTATATACCATTAAGCGTATTAGTAAATAATGATTTTTTTTGCATATAAGATTAAAGCGAGTAAACCAATCCATTCTTTATTATGTCCTTATAAAGACTCATTCATATTATTTGCTTCTATACATAATTTTAGTATTGACGCTATACAATATCATGGCGGCTGGGCACATCGCAGGCGTCACAGCGCAGAACAGGTGTACCCGGGTGTATAGGGATGCGTGGGGAGGAACTGCGCAGCGTTCAGATGACCCTGAGTCGCAAAATAATAAATTATCCCTTACCTGCTTGTACAGAGCCTGACTGTTGCAGAGATATACTCGTGTTGCTAGCTGTGTTCGTTAAGAACGTCCTTACAGCCGTAAGTGCTGCAATAGGTATCTGTAATTAAGTTATCAATTATACTTCTCTTCATTTAAATGTAAATGAATCCTTAACTATACATAAATGTAAATCTACGCTAAGGGATTTAATATTTTTTGTTATTGTAATTTAATAAAATTATAACATCTATGAACACCCTGTATGTGAAGGTACTTTATTATAGAAAAAGTGCCGCGGATCGTCTAAAACTATTTGATCGGACGCCCATGGCATCAGCAACACTGGAGGAATCGTAGATACGTTGCCGGTCTTTAATGGAAACGTACGCTCTTTTCTTGAAGTACCGTATGTCTGTTTGGAAATGCCGCCGAGAACAGACTAGTCCAAAAGCCGTTGTAAGATATGAGCAACCTTACTAATTTAAAAAAAAATGTAACATCCTGTACCATGTAATATTTTGCGTAGTACCTGTAGTGTTTGGATGCACTTTTCTTGTCATTTTGTATTTCGTGTGTTGATAAATAAACAAAATTTAATTGGCAATTAAAGATACGTGTAGTTAGGTTATTGAATGTTTTAACTTACATTAAAAATATCTTCAAAGAATGTTGGATTTCTTTGCCTATTAACTTCCTTTCTATATGTAATTTGATCAACTGACTGAGCCGGCGGACCTATATCTTTGTTTACATGCTCACTGCCAACGTCAATTCGTTTCTGTATTAATTGAGGTGAATCCTTGTTGTCAATTGAACTGATTAATAAACCATTGATCTGCGAAAGTTTTAAACATAAAAGCAATAACATACTTTGAACTATTAAGTTCACACAATTAATTTGCTTTAACAAAAGTTATTGAAGTAAAAATACAATGTACATTAAAAATACACGGGACATAAAGAAAAAATAAACCGATTAAAGGTCCAATTACATTTACGGTAAAAGGTATCTTCAATTACGTTACCGTTTTTTTGCTAGAAAATTATCAATAGAAACATTTTTCTCTAATTCTAGATATGTTCCTTTTTGCATAGATTTACGGTGGTATACACAACAACGAGAATTTGTCAATAAATTGAGGTTATTTTTTTATGATAAAATATTAGTATAATTTTGTTTATTTACTAACATTTCTTGTAACCATTCCTGGTGAGCTTGAAAAAGCTTGTGTTAGGATGTGGTCCACGACAATAATCGAATGGCGGGATTCGAAACTACGACCGTTAGATCGGTAGTCCATACCAACCATTAGGCTATTAATTATTTCTCGACAATTATATTAAAAAAAATGTCTCACTTCTTGATTCGGTACAACATCAGCGTTGTTGTTTAAAATACCAGAGCTTTTGATTTTCAATTTATATGAACCCACTGGTGGTATCAGTTCATTGGTAGCGACGTTTTTGTTTGGTAACACATTCGTACTTTGTCCTGCGGCTCCATTTGGAAGCTGAGTGTTTCCGCCACTCTGAAACTAAGAGTTTTTTTATTAAAACTTATATTAAAACGAATTCCTTGTTATCATGCATTAAAATATAAAATATTGATTAAACAAAAAATGTATTTAGTACAAATCAAAGTATTAAGCATGCTTATAAATTAATGTTTTTACCTTCTTTAGCGGTTAATATCAAAAAGGTCTGAAGTAAACAAATATTGTAAATCACACCATTTTATTTAACCATATTGTACATAATTTATTATATAAAAACTGGGTGCATAATACGACTGTTTTTGCGTGTACATAATATTATTATCACTGTTAATTCACCATTCCAGTTAGTCAAGATAGCTGTTTCACACGAGGACAGAAACATTAACGTAGAGCAGTAAACAGTGCAGTACTGCTTTTATATTAACTCATACGCTGACAGAGAATGTGTCTTAAACAATAGCAGTACTGATCTATCTACTGTTCAGCCTTTGAAAGAGGCATTACAAATTACGATTAGTAAGCCATTGATAAAAGCTTCTTTTCTTGTTCGCGTCTCTGTTGTTTTAATTGTTTTCTCCTCAGCCTTTCCTGCCTTCTTCTTTCTTTGTCTGTTCCGTTAAAACCTACCAGGGTAGACGAGGAATAACGGTTCCCAGCTTGTGCCGCGGCAAAGCCTGTACCGGCGGATGTGCCTCCATTAACACCGCCCGCCAAACCTGCGCCCGCTTTCACATTGCCTCCCGCTGTAGCTCCAGCGTAAAGACCGCCTAATAAAATATATCAATATTTAATGGCAAACATTTGAATTTAGTTTTGCAATATTTAACACACTCGACGTCTAAACTATGTATTTCAAGATTACTATTACTTTCAAACTGTCAGCGATGGAGTTGTGAAGTTAAATGTTTTATACATCGAATCACATCGTCATGGGTTTTCTTACAAAAAACAGCTTGTGGTGTATTAGTAATATCTTTCCTTAAAATAAAGTATAAACACAATAAGTTAGACATTCAGCTCTCTCGTGATTTACATATCAGCTAATTGGATATGGGTCCGTTTGTGAGAAATCTAACATTTTTAACGTAATCATAGATTATTCAAAAAAGTAAAATGAAATAAACTTCACAGTCGAAACAGTTATCGTTATCTGAATTTTCATTCAAATTAGTATTTTATCAGTTTCGGGTTTAACGTGAGCTTTAGCTTTTAGCTACACGTTTATGTTACATGTCAAAATCGTGTAAATTTTATTCCTTCGTTCTGACACTACAGGAACAGGAACAGTAATAAATTAACGACTCGGAAATTGAGTTAGTTTCAAAGTAAATGACGTATTTACCTGCCGTTCCACCGTTGGCATCTACAGCACCTCCTAGCCCTGCTTTCGCTGACTGACCGAAAGGAGTGCCAGCTTCAGCGAAGAGACCGCCATTAGCGCCACCTTTGTCACCTTTGAATGATATGAGATAATTAATTTCATTTTATGTAAAAACACACAATCATATCACTCTATTATAAAAAAAAATGAGACAATGATTCAATTGATATAGAAGCGCCAATAGCCTAATGGTTAAAGGTACGGACTACCAATCTAGCGGTCGTGGGTTCGAATCCAGCCATTGACTATTGTCGTGGACCATATCTAATACAATCGTTTTGAAGCTTACCAGAAATGGTCATAAGAAACATTAGTAAATTAACAAATATCTACTAATATTATGTATAAAAAAATTATCTTCGGGTGTTGCAGCAAAAGAAATATGGTAAGCAAGCAATGACCCACTCACATAGTAACAATTAAAAAAGTCGGATCTACGACTGGAGGTTATAAATGTAGGAATAATTTACCTAGTAACCCTCCGAGACCGACCGCGGCATGATAACCTCCGAAGTTCACACCCAGTTTCCCATCATTGAAGCTGATCAACTGCGGAGCCTGCAAAATATGTAATAACTGTATTTAAACTTTTAACACTTACGTAAAGTTCGTACGAGACGTGATAACTTTGGTCGTTTTGTGTGCCTCATACGAACTTCATTTTGATATAAAATAAAAATGTTTATAATAAGTTACCTTCGTTAAATATTTATATTAATTCTTATTTTTGTATATTAACATATACCCGTTAACGACATTCATTATTTTTTCCTAGAATTATCTTTGTGTAAAACAATTTGTAGTAGAATATTGCATCTAGCTGAGTGAGAGACCTAATTAAAGTACGTGGGACACAGTTATTCTTTTAAATCATTATTTTCTTTCAGACCATGTGAAAAATCATATATTAAAATGATATAATTAATAAGCAATATTTTGACAATTTTTTTTTGTTTAAGGAACAATAGTTAATATTTGTTTAAACGTATATTGACATGTCTTCAAGCTTATTATAAAAGTAATATATCACGCAAGAATAGTAATTATAATTTTAATACAAACAATAACTACTTCAATACCTCTCAATTCGATGACAGAAAGTGTTATTTTAATTGTAAGGTGAATCAAAGCAACGAGGAAGAATATTAAATGAGAACAGTTCTCGCGAATGAAGTACAAAGGATGTGTAACTTATTGCATTATTATTCCGATTGCGTCAGAACAATTAAGTAATGACGGAAGTTAGATCTAAATAATGAAAACAATTTTATTATTTTTTTTTCTGTAACGTAAATATACAACGTCATTGAAACATTTTAGCTTCTGAATTACACTTGTTTCCTTCGATTTCTTTGAACACAATGATACCAATGAAATTTCATGTTTATATAATTAATAGTCGACTCATTAGAAACGTTTTCCTTTACAGTTTAACGTGTGATTTATTTATATTAGTATAGGCAGAGTCGGGAGTGGCAATGTATTAGCAACTGAGAACATGTACTGGTAAAAAAAGTTGTTTTTTATATTTAATTTCATCATTAATTTTTAATTAAAATGTATAGATGACTTGGAAATTAGTTTAAGTTTGTACACTACACTATTATTTTTTGATAGTATTTTTTAAAAACTTACCCATTGTTTGCATATTAAATTAAAAAAAAAAACGTTTCGCCTCGAATTTGTTTTTAAAATTCAATTTAAAAATTTTGCTTTTGTGCACACGCCAATTTCGATTAAATATCAGATTGCACTTTTTTATATTCACAAATTGCATTAGGTACCCAATGGAAATTGCTAAACACACATAGAATTAAAGCGATATATAAAGGTCGTTGACCTACATAAACATTCTGATCAATCTAACCTAAGATTTATTTGGGTTTACCCAATCTATAGTAAATAGGTAGAAGGAATTGAAATATGAATGTGTAAAAAATAAAAATGTTATGAACGATCAAAGGAAATAAGATACTTACAGAGTACACATACGGCAGAAGAAACACGATGAAAATAACGGGAAAGTTCCCCATCTTTTCTGTAACGTAAAAGGAAATTGATTACATAAGAGATACCTATAATAAGGATTTAGCATTGGGAAAGGTCTTTGTCCAACAGTGAGCAGACATTGGCCGATGATGGTGACGATCACAATAAGGATTTATGATATATAATTTCAGTAAACTGATTTTAGAATGCCACCCGTCGTCCACTGCTGGGTGTAGGCTGATACGATGATGATATGATGATGATTTTAGAATGAGATTCCCTCTTAACACAGGAGGCAGAGCCACAGCAACCTATGCAAAATGTTTTGTGATTTTTTTTCATTTTAGTGACAACATCCAATATTCCGTTAGGCGTAAATATCTTAATACTTAGGTATATTTAAATGTTACAGTCCAGTTAAATTATACAGAAAAGTAGTGAAGCTACAAATTATAACATAGAGTCAAAAATTTATAGAAATTTTACGAACATCATTGTTTATGAAATCTAACGTCACCTCAAATCCTGTATACGGAAAAAAATTTCAAGGTCAAAGGTTGCGTACCTAAGATTTTTACATTTTTCAGAATGTCTCATCTCAATAAACGTGAAATTTGAAACAGTTGAAGTTAATGTAGAGAGAAAGTATACAAAGTGCTTTTTTATCTCGTAATTTTTTTTTATTATGAATCAATATCGTATTCTGTTCAATAGACGTCTACAAGCAAGGATAAATCCAAAAACATGTTTAGTTAAGTAATGTTCTTATATCGTGTTATTGGATACCCGTGTAATTTAATTAATTATAATTCATTTACCAGAAAAAACGGTACTGTTTTTGCTAAAAGAACCATAATTTCAAATACCTCCCGGCTTATATCCACGGAAAGATGGAGCTTACTCATACTTAAGAGATCTTCAACGAGATGTTTTTACTGGAAATATTTTATTTATTTTTTTGCACAGTCCTTGGTAAAGTGAATGTGATTTTAATATTAACAAGTGCTCGTTTTATTGTTACTGGAATGTAATAAAGTCCATTACATATTAAGTATATACTTTTTCAATATTTCCTTTTTTGTTCGATTTTTTTGTAAACTTACTAATATTTCTAGTAACCATTCCTGGTAAAATTGAAAAAGCTTGTAGGATATTGTTCACGAAAATAGTCGAATGGTGAGATTCGAAATCACGACCGGTAAATCGGTAGCCCTTAAGCATTAAGCTATTGGCACTCCATCGTCGTCGTCGAACTAGATTGAAAGTTGAAAATATTTATTTTATGTACGCACGTCTATGAGTAATTAAATTTCGTTTTTTCGTAACACACACAGACACAATAATCTTAACTAATGTACAGATATAACATGATATGTTTGATTTGTACTTTGAATAGTACATTGCAATGTTGTTAGAGTTCTATACGAGCTAACGTTACCTGCAGATTGCGTCAAACATCGCAACAACGCCACTATTATTACTTTCACTTATTTCTTACAACACGCATCAATCTGATTCCGCTTATTATTTACTATAAAGCTAGGATGATTTTTATAATATTGATTGTACATATTAAACTATTAAAACTTTCGTGAGCCATTTAACTATACTACTTATAAAACGGCTTAACCACACCCACATACACTCAGACGGGCCGCGAATGCGCTATAGTACCGTTCCCACTCACCCTGAAGATGAGCCCACAATGGGCTCGAAACTAGTCGGTACTGACACCGAGTTACACGTGAGTTAAGCCGTTTTATAAGTAGTATTATGATTGTATATAGTTAAGACCGTTAAACTATTTTCTCATATTGTTTAGTGAGTGGCCATGTGCAGACACTAAAGTATCGAAGTTACCATAAATTGCAGATGCGTTGCCTCTACCTTAAAGTTTCCCCTTCTTACTCATGCCCTCACCAGTCAAATCGACTTTCCCTTCCTTACCTACTTGACATAACTAGATTTAAGTCTTTCAAAATCGACACTAACATTGTTTTTTTTTAATTTTCAAAGTTTAAATGTAGAGGACCACCTAAGATGTGGATGGATTGTATGCAAGAGTGCATGTGTAAGAAGGGTGTGACTTCAGATATGACATGACAGACATGTATGGAAGAGTAGTGAATACTGTGCCTACCCTTCGTAGTGATATGGGTAGGTTGATGATGATCTTGATTGAAATTCAACTCTTTGTTAAAAAATGCTAAGATGTCCTATATATTCCTGTCTAGATTTAATTTGGTTATTAATAATGACTAAGATATTCTTCCCATTACTAGTTCAATAACCACTATCATTAAAATTTCGATGTAATTTATTCGTATATGATTACGCGTATATCTTTGTTTGAATAAATTATTTTCATTATACCTAAATCTCTATAATATAATGTTCGATGTAGTAAAAATATATTTGTATGCGTCACTCGACGGTACCAGAGCGAATGAATAATTAATCGCTAAAACATTCCATTATGTCTTCACACAATCGGACAAGACCACCTTAGAATAGTATCTTGAACTACGCGGGGAACATAAATCGTGATGTGAATTAAAGGTATAGGAATATACAAACAAACACCGTGGACTTCCGCTGTCGAAGCGTCTGTATAAAAACATATTGCTGTCTCTAAATTTTCAAAGAATGTAGAAAATATGAAGATATGTTTCTAAACATGTGTCAAAATAGCCGTGATTAAGCATAAATTGTTTGTTATAAAGTATATTTAAAACAGCATTTTAGTCTAGCTATTTCATTTGTAATATTATAAAAGGAAAACAACAAGCTTAACTAGTAGAACGATGTTTAATGATATTTAGAGGAATACATATTGGATGCGCCGAAATTTCATTAAGCCATATTTATATTCGTTTAATAATCACTATTTAATTATATAAATAAATTACGTCGAGAGAAATTTATTAATATTATTAGAATTTTAATTAAATAATCCAAAATATAACACTAATTACAAGCCGATATAAACTTTAAAACAACTAAAATGTTTAAGGTATATCCAAAACCATAACTAAAAATATATACTTACCAATTCGACTTGTTAATAATTACAAAGCAAAATATTATTTCACTATAATGACCGTAATTTATTCGTAATTTTCCAAACTGTTTATAATATATGTACTTTGAGCGTTGGTGTAACTATAATTGCGTGCGCAGTCGAAGGCTTAGAGGAAAAAACTACAGCCATGAGTGGTGCCGTTCTCTTCTTTTGTTTGTCGCAACGCGCGGGGACCGGTCGGCCGTCGCCTTTAATTGGCACTACGCTAAAATTCACTGTAAATTAATTATTTCATATTATTTAATAAAGTAAGTATTATTAATATTATAAATTAGCCTGTATTGTAACAAGATATCAAATAAGTAAAAGAAGCTTTATAAGTATAGACAAGTCTCTTTGTTGTTCGTCAAACAAAATGTTCAAAAGTAAAAACGTTCATTACAAACAATGATACAAAAAATACGATATTTATATTTCTATAATTATTTAGGACTATTTTAATATATGTTTTTCAAAATCTAGATCTTTTCTCTTGAATATACTCGCATGAAAAATAATTGTTTGATCATGTTAGTGTTTGAAGATGATTTGCAAGTTTTTTTTATTATTTTTCTTATGGATAGTTTCGTTTACAAATGTTTCACAATAAGGAAAATAAGTTACTTTGGTGTGTTCTATTTTGGTTATTTGAAAACGAGCTAAATGAATGAAATTTTGATAAAAAAAATGTTAACACGATTAGTATAAAAATAAACATCAATTAAAAAGTTAGACAATGCTAGTCGTAGTTCCTCTATAATTTTTTACTATCCAAATTTGTCCGGTCTAGTTAAAAACCCACATGTAACACACAAATATTTGCCCCACAAATCAAAATTTATCAGTTAAAACGAATGTTTTACAACAGAATATTGCGAAATACAATCTTCGACTATTTTAAATACCTTGATTACCATAGTCTAAATACATTATAATTTGTTCAAGTAATAAAAAAAAATAAACGAAATAAATACAAGGGTACATTCAATATTTTGTAATCACTTGTGTGTATGATAACTCGTATTTTAATATAAAATTAAATAGAAAAAAATTACTTAAAAACATCCTCATAACTGGATGAAAAACATATATGTAATTTATCAATAAATCTGTATTTCATTCGTGGTTAGGGGTTCGAATCTCGACATTCGAATATAGTCTTGAACCATATCTTAACACAAGTCAATAAGCAATGGAATTATTAAAGATTTATCAAAACAATATTCTCCTAAATGATCTGTGCTCATAAATAATTTAAAATAAACTTGTGCCAAATTCTCAGGATATTGTAGGAGACTAATTTCCTTGTCCCCAAGATGAATAGTTAATGAATACGCTCACGTACTTGATATAAATTTTGTCTCTCCAGTTTCATGAAGGACTACTTGGAGTATTATATAAAATTCGACACGTAAAATTCCAATATAAAAGATTAATTTAAGAGCTTCAAGTGATTGACGACTTTGTACTCGTATCTAACTGGAACGAAGAGAAGAAACAAAAGACAGTGTTTTTTTTAAATAGTAAAAGGTAAAATGAACGTACAGCCACCATAGGATTAAAAAAGTATTGGATAATAAACTTTCTATTAGCAATACGACGATGAATTTTTACTTTAATTTTAAAATCTTTACGTAAAATTTGTGTTAATCTGTTTTTAGACGATACTTGTAGCTAAAACTGTTACGTGTTTCCAAATTGAACTGCTGTTAAAATTTAATTATTTGCAAGATGAAAAGCCCGCCATTTTGTGACGTCACATCTGAGTACCCATATGTCGTAATTTCAAATGTTATTTTATTAATGTAGTTTGTGTTAGAAAGCTTTATGTTATTATAGTTTAAGTGTTGCTCAATAAATTCAAGACGTTAATATATAATTGTGGTTAAACTACGTCATTTAACTAATTATCAGATGATTCAGCGTATAAGTAACATTGTGTAATAATTAGACAATAATTATTTGCCAGCATTGTACTATTGTGCCATTTCCAAGGTATTGCAGGTTCACTAGTACTGCGGATGTCTATGGGCATCGACGATCACTTCGGTTCCGTCACTCGTCTCCACCACTTATAAAAAAATGAATACCGAAAATATTGAATATGTAAATTAGTAACGACACCGTGACATCAGATGTCAATGACCTATCTGTTACGTTGGAGTTAACATCACGTTTAGTCCGACAAACTTATCTAAGTCGGTTGGCATAAGTTAAACAAAAATTACAATAACTCAGTAGCTCCCTCTGTCAATGTCAAAAGTGTCACAAGATCTTTATCGGGTTGTAGCTATTTTATAATGAGTCTTCATATTTAAGTAGATTTTACATATTTTCTGACAGAACTGGCGTTAAAAGCGCTTCTCCCACGATGTCAGATTAATTTGCCGTACTCTAAGGGTGAATAACTCCGTTCAAAATTGCTTTGATAAGTCGAGAACAATGACACTATATTAGTGCTAAAGTATTAACCAAATTGGTCATTAAAGTAACGCTGTCATAACTGCATACTTCACTCTTAAGTGTTGGTGAAACACTATGTCTTAGGAAGGTAATAAGAATGTTGTCAACGGTTTTTTAAAACGTTCTGTTGCTTAATATTCTTTGATTATCAATTAATCGTATAGAGGAATTCTATGGAAGGCATTGTGTAAAATCTATGTCCAGTAGTGCAGACGAAGGCTGATGATTATGAAGATATTGGTTATCGAAAATCGACTGTTCAATAATGAAACGTTTAAACATTATTCTATTATGACTATTAAGAAATTAATTAGCATAAAAATTCATGCATGTCACTGTGTCAAAACTTTTAAGAATGAAGCATGATTTCTTATTTGAACACATCCTAGAACAACAGTCAGGGTTGCCATGCATCGCCATGTTTACGAAGCACAGATCTTTGTGGCGATATATCTTTGAGCTAGTAGATATATGTGGCGATACATTGCTGTCACACAAAACCATAAACTCCAATATTATCGAATGGGAATACTATCTCTATATTAATATGTATATATTTAAAGACTTGTCGGAATATGTGTGAGCAAATGTCGTGGTAATTATTGTGGAAAAACCAAAATTTTTACTGCAAACATTATCTTTGCTCCCGTGACATTTAAATTTCAATTCACCTTGAAACTTCTTACGTACTTAAGAGCTAACCAGATTTAATATTACGTCCGAAGCAAACAGTCCGAGAGGCAATTTAATGTACTCGTTATATTTAGAAAAAAACACATGTGAATACGTAATATGATAAAAACGTTTTGCTTTGCCAGTATTATTTTGGATTGTGGTTATGAAATTTACATTACTCTTCTATCTTTGCCAATATGTACAAATAAACAATTCAGAACAACTTACCTGTATTAGAAGTTTGTTTGGGGTAAACTGAGGAGTAGAATAAGTTGCCGGCTTCAATGTTGCCGAGTACGACGCTGGAGCCTTCAAGAGTAGAGTGAACAGGCACTTACTAAACTAGCACGTACCATCTTTCGATCACATCATCACTTAACATCAGGAGGCATCGTGGTCAAGCGACCAATTAGGATTTAAATTAGTACTTTTAAAAGCTAAGTATTTTGGATGGAAATAAAGACAGGCGGCATTTTTTTATGTAAAACATTAGCAAATTTTTGTTAATTTACTTATATTTCTTGTAAACATTCCAGGTAAACTTTAAAAAGCTTGTACTAGGATATGGTTCACGATAATAGTCGAATCGTGGAATTCAAACCCACGACCGCTAGATCGGTAGTCCGTACCCCTAACCATTAGCTTCGAAAGAGAACACTTCGAAATCCGCTTTAATGTACATCAAACTTATTAAATTCGAGACGTTGGTTAAGTGTTTCCTTTTGCAAGGATGTTGAGGTTGTATTAAGCACTCTTATTAGTGAGTCAGAGTTGCAGGCGGAGATTATGGAATTTCATTTTGTTGAACCCAGCACCGCATTTCTATTTCCACGTACATATAAACTTAAACATTGCGTCAATCAGAGTCTAGCGGTCACTGAGACCGACCCTTAATTTATATTTGTATGAGATATCTACTCTTATCGACTGCTTGAGTATACATTAAACATCTTTAAGTGCGGTGTGCCAATAATTGATTTGTTTTTGTAATGTCATTGATAAAAAAATAACCTTGGTGGAATGACGTACGGTGTAATTTCTTATAAATTTAGGCACCCATCACTTGTAAAGCAACTGTTATTCAATTTATTCAATGTTCACGCTTCTATCCAAACTATTAGAGCTCTCTTTTCAAGTCCCAGTTTTGCTGAAACGGCGTAAGTCTGTCGACCCCGGGATCCCGATCTATAAGCACGAAGAGTGAAATAGCTTTTTGACATTTAAAGAACGTGAAAGCATCAAACTTGTGACTACTAAAAATATTTTCAGTAAAAGTATTTCGCTTTACAATGTTTATAGAAACACAGTCATATTAGATGACATATTTCAATGTTGTATTGAAATATATTTTTTTAACATAACTTATATCCATTAGTGGATACATGCGAATACAAGCTCGACCTTCAGTAAAGAATCACAAAAGAGTCTTTAAGAGTAGAATGAATAGGTATTTGTTAATCTAGGGCGTATCCTTAGACTACATCACCACTTAATATGAAATGGGACAGCAGGCAAGCACTAGCTTATTCACTGCATGAAAGAGCAAATAACCATTTGACATGGTATTTATTTTAATGAATATTAATTGTCGAAATTAAAAAAAAAACGTAACCTCTTTGCTATTCCAGGCCATGTTCTACGTCTGTACCAAATTTCAGCGAGATCCTTTCGAATGTTCTGGAGATACGCAATATTATTCATCCATCCATCCAAACTTTCGCATTGATGATATTAGTAAGATAGATAAATAAAATTCGTTCGTCAGAAATTTCAAAGTGATATCAAAATAATCTAACTCAGTCCTCGATAAAAGCAATGTTTTAATTTGTGTTAAAGAAAGATTTATTTATCTTCGACTTCGACTTTGACACAGTTTATCTAGAAAATGTAAAATACTTCGTTTGATATTAGTATATTAAAATAAGTAAGTAACTATACTTAAAACATTCTGATAAGTAGAGAAATACGTAAAAAAGTTATTTATAAAATTATTAATGACATAAAAAAATTGAACAGATAAGATTCTGTATTCTGTTTGTGTTTCTCAAATATTACGTTTTAATACGACCTTGTAATTTTTATCATTAGGTATTTTATATTACTGTTAGGGGCATGTCTAGGTAAAAAATGTGTACATAAATAAATAAACAAAATAATAAAAATCTACAAAACTCGCGTAACCACGAGCACAGACCAGTTATTGAAACACACGACTATTCCACGTGCCTTTTAGGAAATCACCAGCTCTGAGATAAACAGTTGGAAATACCATTTTTGTTTCCTATTTTTGTTTTTGACTACATATTAAGGATATGAATATTAAGTACATTATAGAATTTGTTCATATTACATTCGTTAAAGGAATTACAATATACCTAACGCTTATTGCATTAAAGAAGCAAAATAAAGTAAAAAACAAGCAAGAATGCGCACATGCGCTTTTTGCGTAACTTCCCGTCACGCACAACCACGCAGCTAACGTTTTTTTCCGAAGCGAAACAACTTAAGAGCCTTTAAGAAAAGTATGTACCTGACTTGAGATTGTATATTTAAGTCCAATCTGAAAGAGACTTTACGCAATAAGACGGTCAATTGATCAATCATATATCACTTGTACATTATGTATATTAATGTATCTTTTATGTATCTACTACATTTTCCAGTTAAATAAATGATCATTAATAAACAATGTGCAACAACTCAGTGTAAATAACAGATACATTGCTTATAGAAAAAAAATTAAACAATATTTTATTGCAGAAAGTGTTTCGATGATTTTGACTGGTGACCTTGATCTGCGCGCTGCTGTGTCCTCCTCGCAACGCCCGGCTACGTTCCGATGATCGTGTGATGTTCCGAATCGCTAAGATGTATGTAAAAATTACTTGTATGCTGTGATGTGTTTCCAAAGAGGTTGTTTTATACTAGTTGGGAGTATACATTTAATTATGATCGTAAAGACCTTACGGTACTTTACTCATACGGTGAAAGAAAACATCGTGATGCAACCTGCACATATCGGAGAAGAAATTCAACGATATATGTGAAGTCAACCGACACTATGGCCTAGACACCCCTAATAACAGGGTAGGCTCCGAGCCCATCGGTGGGGACGTATAGTGAGCTGATGATGATGATGATGTTGACGTAAAGATCTTGAACATGACATTCACATTTACTTTCCCAGTTGGGAAAGCTTAGATAAGGTACAGGGGAAGTTTTAAATTTTAGTTATACCAGGATTAATAACGTATAGTGCTAGTCTTAAATACATTGCCTATAAGAAACTAAGTAGCCATTTACTAAGTAAAATAATAAATGTCCGGAAACAAAGAACATATGAATGTAGTAGCAAAAAACTTTAGACCGGTTTTGTTTTTAGTATAACCGTTGATCAGGTGTATTTGTGTTATTAATTTAACCGCAATAATATTTCAAGGCCTTACATAAGTAAGTAAGTACACAAAAGTGAATATAAATTCAGAAAGCCAGAAGCTGTTTACTTATAAATTAATACATTAGTAAAATTGCAAGAATAAATGAATGTAAACTTTGACACTGTCAATGTCAATGCGGTGAAGAATTGCATAAGTTTTTCTTAAATCTAAAATTTAAAAAAAAACTCTGGCCGATCACTAATTATGCGAATGCGGAAGAAAGTTCATTGTAAACTAGTTGTTACGGCGGTAAACAAATGTGACAGATTATAAATAATTAATCATGTCAATGCGTCAAGAAATGATAACAAATAGAACGTAATGTAACGTAATAAAACGAGTGACAACTAAAGTAAATGAAACAAGATTTGTTTCTTATACACAATCTCGACTAACTCAACGATATATTAGTCAAACATATTTAAAATAAATTGAGATATCTATAGTTAGCTAAAATCATTGACCTTTCAAAGATTGTGCGTAAGTAACATTGTACGCATTTCAATCACAATACTAATTCGCCTGTGGTAAATCACCGAGCAATCTTTTCTAGGCGGAAATTTGCCGAAGAGTTACCAGTAGTAAATATAATTTCATGAACTGAAAACATACATTACTTCATTTTTATTTACTACTATGTTTTTAACGTGACTTCTCACAGAATTAAAAAAGGGAATTAAAGTATGTGGAAAATTTCATCCTTATCCCTTTAATCGCTGTGGTTTTATTTGCTAACATTTATCCATCCGACTTTACTTTCGCATTTATAATAATTAGCAAGGACTGTAATCTCCGAATTGGCTAGACCCAATTTGCCGGGCTTTTAATAAAGACCTATACATAATTAGATAAAATAAGCTTAATTAGATAAAATTATTACTATTATATTGACTTAATTTAATCGCGCAGAGGACGTCAAAAAATCAGGTGACCAAAATAAAATTGATTTTAGTAAACTAAACAGAATTTCACTAAATATTGAGATGTAGTCCCGAAAAGCTCGGCCATGTGGTGGGAACTTCCTAGTGGTATAATATTTCTATATAGCTGATCGCTTATTTTTAGCACATATAGAATGAAAGCTTGATAGAATTAATTAAATCAAAAACTAGATCCGTTCAAATTCGCGGGGAATCACTAGTTTAAAACAATGTCGTATTTACACTTATCTCTCCGTGACACCTGAAATAATTTCCATACGAAATAGTCTGCGAGCTGCTAAATGACATAAATGCGTTATCTCTCGTTAGAGTATTTGTCTAGCGAACGTACAATTAATTTATCCCTACTCTTATATTATATTCAATGTTTCACATCGTAACTGTTGCTATTTATTATTACGAGGTTTTATTTAGCTTCACCGTGTCTGTAATCAAATCTTTAAAATTAAATTTGATCCACTTCCCAATTTCCGATTGAGTTGAAATTTTGCACACATGTAGGAATCGAATGCCGATGCAATATTATTGTATGACATAGAGCTGATCTGATGATGGAGCTGGAAGTTGGCCGTAGGAAATTTGTAATCAAACGACTCAACCCCATCGAGTCTGGGCCCGTTTAATACGTCTTTAAAAGCTTGATGTTAAACAGATCGTTTTATTTAATTTTATCGTAATATTTGTCTTTAAGTCTATATTTATATTAATATGTGAAGCGAAAACACTGCACCCGTTTTAGGTAGGTAACTGTGCGAACGTATTAAGTATTTGACACAGTTAAAGTTAGTGTAAAGTCAAAATGAACAATCAGTACGCAAATACCAAAATATTAAATGCCGTGAGGCATCTTTGAAGAGACGACATTGTTTTACTCTGAAAGCAATAATTAAACAAAAATGTATGACGGATAAAGTTTTTAATTCAAAGCTAACAACGTAATTAAAAGTTTGTTTTATCAATTATAAAGTTGATTAGCGTGCGAAAGATTGCAGCGGTGTGACCTAGTAGCTGGCAATACCATGCATGTGGAGCAAGTTCTTGAAGTTTTAAAGCAAAGTATTTTAACAGGAAATTAAATTATTAATTATGCAATTATTTAGTAGTCAAAAGACGAATTTTTCGCACACATTTATAACGCTGTACTTTTAAATTCATTCAATATGTTTGTTTTGAATTTTTAAAATTAATATGTACAGCTTAACTATTAGTTATATATAATCATATCCAGGGGGCGCTTCAATCTACTTTATTACATCCAAGTGTGAAAAGAAATTAGTTCCATATTTTTCCGCAACATGGCGAGGGCTTTATATTACTTGTCAGGCTGTAAGGGAATAAATAGGTAATATAATCCAATACTAATGTAATATACTATAATAAAATAATATAATCCAATAGTAATGTAATTCATTTACTTAAGAATTATAATGGAAGACATTGAAAGATGATTTGATTAAAAATATTGGTAAACACACAAAAAATGTTTACGTAATTTTACATTATTTTAAATTGGCCACCAAGTTCGCAACGCACCAATGGCCTTTGCTGACTAAATTCTATTAAAAAAACATATCTTTGAAGACTGGATTAAAAAGAAAATTATACAGATGGTCTTATTAGAGTTTAACAAACAAAATGAATCGCGTTTTTTATCTTTCCGTTGCCACATTTAGCTGCCTTATCTTAGAATATGATAAAATATTCCTTATGTTAAATTAAACCTTCAGAAAATGGAATACTTGAGATGGAATGATATTTCTTCTAAGTGTAAAACTGAATGGTACGCTTTTAACTTCTTCACAAAGTGGAAAATTGTGATTTACATTTTTTGTCTTTTTTTTTCTGGTTTACAAGATGATTACGAATAGCGCCTAAGTGTGCATATGTCAACATGGCACTTATGAAAACGGCTTAACTCGCGTTTAAATCCTTGTCGGTACCGACTAGTTTAGTTAGATTGGGCGACGGGCAGTGAACGCACTATAGTACCAATCCCATTCACCCTGAAGAACAGCTTCCAATGGGCTCGAAACTAGTCGGTACCGACTCCGATTTATACAAGAGTTAAGCTGTTTTTATAAATTAAAGAGTGAAATGTCTCACGAAAGTTTTAACGATTTAGATATGTATTTTCTTTCCATTACAACAGCTTTAGAGTCTCTGAAATGTCAGGAGTCAGTGGACAATTAAGTTTGTTTATTAGGAATTAATTAGTATCTACAAGAAGGCAAAGGATCTTTTCTTACCTAGCAACAGTACACACAGGGAATAAGATAAGATAACGAACTAGCATAGAGTCGCCTACACAACAATAGTACTACAAAACAACTGTGCTATTGATATTAAATAACAATGTTATTCTTTTCAAAAATAAAACTATAGATTTCTAAAAATGAACAAAAATCTGACCGACTGTATCTCTAGGGCTCTCAGAATAAAATTGGATTTGAATTACATCTCACTCGTCAAAATCGGTACAGCCCTTTAGATTACAATGGAATTGACATGTGCCAAAATTAAACAACAATTTTCTGTTTTAAAACTATCAGCCAAACTTTTACAAAGCTAAGGTAATCTTAAAACATTAATGAACACATGTTTAATTAAATAATAATTAGAGCAATAATATGTTATTAAAAGATATTTGTAAAATGTAATTATCTAACGTATTCTGTTTGTCGTCTATTGTGGAATTATAGGGTCTAGTAACTACGCGTTATCCAATTAGTTAACTATTAACTAACAATAAGCGATAGGTTTCTCCAAATTGTACACAATAATCGTTACACTACCAATCAAGAATTTGGACTTGATAGCTTTACTGGCATGTTACTTGTTTTATTAATTTCTAACAGTGTAAATGAGTTTGCAGTCAAAGACAAAAATTACAGCTTCACTTGAATACGAGACAAAAATATGACAACAATAAACATTTATTTTTGCACTAAAAACAAGTAACTCTGATGGATTTTAAATTTATTTGTACAAAAATTTCTCCATAAATATTACTATTTAATATCATTAACGAGACTAATGTTCTTAGCACTTAAAGTAATGATTTTTTTTTTAAACTCGCAAACGTTTATCGAACGACGAACTGTCTGCGGCTTCTCTAAAATTTTTAAGCTTCTAAATCTAAACCGAATAAATTGAATTAATCAATCAATGGATTTTTCGAACGTGGACAAAATAGGGTTTAATATAAATTTTGAACTTTCAGCCAAATTGACATTTACATTTATCTTATAGACTCAGAATCTGACTGACAAGTAATAACTTTTCGCGCCAATTTGATTTATTGACCGTAGGATGGCTTTTGTTCACGATAATAGTCGAATGGGATTGGCACCCATGACCGCTAGATCGGTAATCCATACCCTTAACCATTAGGCTATCGACGGTTATGTTTATATCTATCTTTAATAAGAACCGCCTTAAGATGCTGAGTTTACTTTTCCATAAACATGAAGTAGCACTTAACACATGGACGAAAGCGTCGTAGAAGGTCATTAAGATACCATTGTAGAGGTCTTCCTAAAATACTATTAAAATACACCCACTAGTTTTTCTTAGAAATAAAAAAGTCATCTGTTTTGAGATTAATCTAATTAATATATTCTTAGTTATAAAAGTAAAAATCGTTTGTGAAATATGATTAAAAACTAATTAAAAAAGCAATGTTCGTATCCCTCTGAATAATGAAAGCGAGTCGTTTAAAATGTCTGTCCTTTCGCCTGCTGTAAAAAAAACTCTAATAAAAAATTGAAATTCTTCAATAACAGAGTTATTTCAAATCTCCCGTCATACACCTTTTGCTTTAGTATGGACATTTATATAAATTGAACAATAAAGAAATATTGCCGACATTTCACCTCCGTTTTTCTTCGGCCATTTAATAAAAACGGGAACTTACAAAGATATTCTAGCTTCGAATTGAATTGAAGAAAACTGTCCCGCTAGGTCGACGAATCAGTCATTGCATTTCTCTATTACCAATCTCTACTATATTAACTGTAAACTTTTTATTAGTATCTTAGCAGGTAGCAGATACATTAAAACTTAAAAAGGAGATAAATGCTACCATTTATCTTGACGATTTTAAAGTATAGCCGATAAGGATGGACTTGATCACGAGGGATCGTAGGAACTAAAACAAATGACACGTGCAATCAATTGTTCGGAGTCAGTATGTGTCAAAGAATGCACTCTGGTCAATACACTATGCTTTATTCATGCCCATTTCAATACGAACGAACGTATGCAAGGAGATATACTAACAGAAGATTTCGTAATCTAAAGAGTTGGTCTAAATATGGAGATTTTGCCGTTCTCCTGTATCATCTAATATATATATATCTACTATATATCTTTCAAGTTGTATTTTTAAAGCGAATTTGAATGGATAGCATAAGTAGTTAAATTAGTTATCTAAATAAATTAAAACTAAACAACCGCAGTGTCTTTGTTAGATTGTTTCCTGAAATATTTCTATGTTGCTTTTAGTCTATTGTGCTTCTTGTTTGTCGTAGATGTGTTTTAAGTAAACACGTTGTGGCAAACGGATGACTTGTATATAACAACCCACGACCCAAGGACCTATTATGAAGAAAAAAATCCGGGTTCACAATCATTATAAGAAATGAAGCAAAAATATTACAAGGGAAACTATTATGTTTTAATATTAGTTTTTTTTTGGAATGTCATTACATTTTATTAGAATCATGGTCTAACAATAATGGTCTGCAAATTTCATTTTTTTTTCTTGCAACGTAATCTCGTGAAAGATTTTACATTACGAAAGGGAAGATTTTTAAAGTGAGCATCCAAACTATTTGAGATACAGATCTGATAGCTAGCTATACGTCACCCTATTGTACGACGTCGTTCACAACGACTTTGGTTCACTCGGCTTAAGTATCGTACGTAGTCATCGGAGATATCGAAAATTCGATTTTAGTTCAATCCTTTAGTATCAAATTCAATTTATATTTAGTACTAGCTGTTCCTGTGTCTTTTTTTACAATTTACTCACCCTTAAATTTAATAGGATGATAATATAAAGATAATAAAACCTGACAGTAGGGCTTGGTTTGACAAAAACAGTTTCTCATAACTGTACCGTGGTCACTGAGATCCTACATAAAAATTTAAAGTGTTGGTGCTTTCTAGTTGGAGGGGGAAGAAGGAGGACCGTATGAAAGGCATTGGCAATGGTTATCTATTGATGGTAACTTCCTCCGTAGGGAACTAAATGTTAAAACATTTCTTCATTTCACGAAATCTGTAAAAAGAATAAAAAAATAAGCCGATGTCACTCCCGCATGTATATGCTACTTTTCATTAAAATCCGCTCTACATCGGACCAGTCGGTCCGTTGTTAGCCGGGACTAACGCAGACTTGCGAACGGAAGACAAAAATTTGAAAAATCGCTTTTCTTTTATAAGTAATGCATCATGTGCATGAAATATAGTTTTCTTTTTTAATATCACATGCAAACGTTTCAATTTTCATAATTCTACAAACCGTTTTTAACTTCCCACAGTCGTGACTATAAAGATAATATTGTTATTATTTTCAAACAGAACAAATGGTGTCGCATTATGTACTACACATGTTTCGGTAGTGGAAACCAACAACAAGGTCGCACGTGGCACAGGTACCCTCATTAGCTTCAGATCATTAATATTAAGAAGTACCTTACCTTAAGTAAATTATTAAAAGATATTTTCTCGGATCAGGGATAATTGTAATTAGTTACGTTTGTCAATGTCTATTTGCAGTCACAGTTAATATAGTGTAAGCTTTGAGCCCCTCAGTGAGCTGATGAAGTCCAATTGCTGTTTTCCACTTTTCATATTCATTTGTTTTTATCCCTGAGGGTATGAAGTCTGTATTAAATTAAACGAACGCATAGTTTCAAAGATGATTGAAACTGAAATGTATCAATGATTTCAATGCAAAGATTACAAATTAAAAATCGTTCTTATTAACAACATACAATAAATATATCGTAACACTACAACATTATACCCAGTCTCGCGTAAACTGTCCAATCTCTTACAGATTTCCCAACGGTATACTCATCGACAGAATTGTGAAGATTTTCTCATTCATAAAAATAGGCCCTAAAATATCAAAAGAAGTAATACACGAAATGTATGTCAACTGTCTATTTTAGTACGATATTAAAGTTGAGTTGTGTAATGAGACACATTTTTCTGTCTCTACCATTATAACGTCTATGGTTATAACAACCTTGAGAAACGCTTCAATTAATAGACTAATTACAGGTTCTGTTAGATTGTTATCAAGAGGATGTTACGCGTGCAAATAATAATGTTTTGTACGTAGCTTTGTTGTTTCAATTCTATTGTTACTTCGTGTAAACCAAACTTGTGTACCAATTTTGACGTGTCAGTGATTCGATTAGTATTCTTGCGTTGAAGCAACACAGATGTAATGTTATAGTCGTAGACAAATTCTTAATTAGTTAAAAAAAAAAAACAAATTAGAATCTAACGTTTCACAAAAAAATAACAATTCCATTTTGTTCTTGTCAGTCTGAATTGTTTTTCTTTTTCAAAAACTTTTTATTTTTAATTTTAATTACGTCAGCTGATATACGAATGGAATCATTATCTCAGTGTATTCGATCTTCCACTTACAGTGGTACTTAATAATTTACAGAATGTAAAAATAGATACACCTATCAAGATAAATGAGATGGGTCTTGGCGATAATTTATTAAGCGCGGATTCGAAGTCAATTAGTACTGGTGATGTACAAGCATGGTATATCTTCAAAGTGGATTTTAATAGAACGTTAGAGATGATAAAGTGAACGTAATAACAAATTTATATCAGTGGAATCGACGTTTAAAGCAGCTCTAATTTATTTAGCACAAGTTTGAATCCGTTACGTAATAGAGAGAAGCTATGGTTATCATGTTTCGTTTAATTTTCATTGAAAATTATAAAAGGATACTTTATACGAATATTAATAAACTATTGAAAAGAAAATTTCATTGACGTCTCACTTATAGATTTTCAACCTTCATTCTTTTAATACTAATTTTAGAAAAATGTTAAATTATACATTTAAAATTGAGCCATACGTTTCCATATACGATCTGATGAATATGCCACAACACGAACAACAAAATTTAAAAGACACTGGTAACATTTGGAGTGTATGGCAACTCTCATTCTTGCTTCTACGTAAATGTAAAAAGTAATGTATTTAATTTCACCTAAATACAGTCCACTAAGATACCATTAAAACAAAACAAAACCTCTTTAAGGGTTAATATTGTAGATTTCGTCTGTTGAAACACCTTCTGAAAATACATTGTTATCCCTTTTATTACGAAGCATAATTAGAGGGATGATTGTAACAATAAGTTTTGGTCGAAGTATTTTGCGACTAGAATCCGTCGGTAAGATTTAAAATGTTTTACTACCTTTTTTACTTTCTTTTGTCTGTTGCGTAATTGGATTTATAACTTTTGCTTGTGCGGTTCTCATGCCATTTTCTGCCACGCAGAGCCAAGGTGTGGATCGGTCTGTCCACATTTTAATTTTTTTTGGTTTTCCACCCGGGAGTAAATCCCTCCCGGGAAGGCCGTATATTAAGGTTTTCACAATTACGACTTCGGATCCTTCAAGAAGCGACCATATCACTTTCTCAAAGGCCGGCAACGCATCTGCTCCTTTAGTGTTGCGGATGTCCATGGGCGTCGACGACCACGTTTCTGATCTCGCCGCACGTTTGCCCCTTCTCTTAAAAAAAATTACTAGCTGTTACCATGCGGCTTCACCCACATGAAATTCTCGTAATAATATAAAGCCCACAATCTGTCGTAAGTGTAAGATTCTTGAGGAATATCGAGTGTTAGAATAAACGACTATTGTTTTAACTAACATAACATCGACGCTACAAAGCAAACACGTAGTGACTTACAAATATGGAAATAATATGGTTTTAAACAAATTTTCGGTTGAATTCGTTTTAAGAAAATATTTATAGTAAAACCTCATACATATAATGGTAAAAAAATAGTCACTCCACGCCCATAAATACGTATGTTATAATTAAAAAAAAATAAGATCGTCTGCTCTGGTGAACAATTGTAGTTTTGCTAGTTACCACTTGTTTGCTTTCTTGCGTTGATATTATTTGTTACAATTATACATAATGTCATTAAAAGTAAACAGAAATCAGTCAAAGCTTAATTAGTAACATAATAACTATGTAATTCGTGTAAATTACGGCTCACATTCGAAGAGATGTCGTGATAATACGTCTGTATGTCGGCCTTTGATGGTTGTGGCAATTAACGCGTATTGATAAGGCTGTTACGGCTGTTTAGATAGAGGGCGCCACGAATGCTAAACGACATATGAGTCCTTAACTAAGCTTGTGATTATTGTCAATCGTGTGAATATTATGATGTCTTGTCACTGATATAATGTTATTCGGAAGGTTACACATAGATTACAAGTTTCTACTGATCACAACCCTAACACTTTTTCTAAATCTAGACATATATACGAGGGTAATGTAATAAAGTTATGAAACATTTGAATTTGTATGCAGAGATAAGTAACGTATAGTTACCTATAGGATAATACAAAATTGAGGCATAAGTGGCTTCCAGAAGCCTTGTAATTCCGAGCATAATTTTATTTGTTAAAATATTAGCAGATTTTTGTATTATTGTATTAATTTACTAATATTTATTTTACCACTCCAACTAAGATATCGTTTACGATAATAGTAGAAGCGCCAATAGCCTAATGGTTAAGACTACCGATCAAGTGGTCGTATGTTCGAATCCCACCATTCGACTATTGTCGTGGACCAAATGCTAGCACAAACTTTTTCAAGCTTAACTGGAATGTTTACAAGAAATATTAGTAGATTAACAAAAATCCGTACCCTAAACCATCAGGCTATTAGTGCTTTTAATTAAACCGATTAATCTATATTCGTTAATTAGGAAATTATTTTCACGTTTCGATGTATTTACCTCGTCAGCGTGGAGTAAAAAAAAACATACATTACTACCGCATACGTTAGTTACTTTATATTGAAAGTTCCGTTAAAATCGCTCCAACCGTTTCGGAAATTACCCGGAATATATGCGGGCTTGCGGACCGGAAAGCAGACAGAAATTAATAAAAAAATCGTAAACGTAATGCAAACTGTGCGCAAAATGTGTCATTACATACAGACAATATAAGGTCGTTCAGTATTACGGATGAGGGCGGCCAAGGAGCAATGGTCGTGGCGATCTTTGGAGGAGGCTGTTATCTTTAGAAGTTATGAAACGGCGATTGGTTCGGGACTGATTTATTTAGTATCTTACAGACCGTGGGTTATTATTACCTACCTACAATATTAAACTATTAAAACTTTCGTGAGCCATTTCACTATACTACTTATAAAATGGGCTCGAAACTAGTCGGTACTGACACCGAGTTGCACGTGAGTTAAGCCGTTTTATAAGTAGTATAACGACTTTATATTGGTTCTATTTCATATTTTATTACTTATTTTATCCGACTATTATTAGAGGCAATGTACTTGTAAGTTTATATATAAAATCAAATGTGCCGCGACATCGAATTATATTGCTTAGTAACAAATTTACTCGCTAGGGGCTCTGCTTTATTTAAGTGTTGTGGCATTGTTAACTAAGGTATTCACATAGGAGTAACTGAATAATTAATTGATTTTAACATTCGTACATTTGCATTAATTTTATTACCCGTGTCACATGTGCTAGTAAAGCTAACGAGCTTAAATTCATTTATTTAGTTTAAATTAAACTTTAGTTTAAATTTATAATGTTATTCAAGATTAATTAGTAATTATAACAAACATCTAAACACTTTTTTAATTGAAATATTAGGAAGCTTGAAAAAGCTTGTGTTAGGATGACAATATTTGAATGGCGATCCGAACCCACGACTGTTAGTTCGGTAGTCCGTACCCAAATCATCACCGCTTCAAACTTACCCTTAGATGAACATAATTACAGACTTAATATAAAATACATATTTGCATTATCAATTTAAACACTAACGTAACAAAATAAATCTATAGACAATTCTTTTTTTTGCCATCTTCTAAGGGTGGTTGGCGACCATCATGGCAACCTCGACTTTGGACGCCGCAGATTTCAATATAGAGCGCGAACTTTATCCATACTACCGGCGCAGATTTTTAAGCCAAGATGTTCTCCGTCTCTCTGGACTTCTTTTAACTAGTATCTTGTCTTGAATGATAAGTTGTAACAATTCATATTTTACTCCAAAATTATCAGCGTGTGCCATGTGTAAATGTAAATTGTCATTTCCATTGAATTCAACTAAACGTACATTTACAGAAGGATAATAATGGTTGATTTGAAATGTGCAACCACTTTTCGATCCAGCGCCTGAATTGAGTAAACAGAGAAACGTCAAATTACACGGCAGCCATTACGATATTTCGCTGTTTCAATTATTTTGTGAAAATCTCGGATTAAAGGGAAATTTGATAAAATAAGAACAGCTAATGTCATATTGTAGTAAAATTTTGTTTATAAGACGTCCTCTCTTTAGGTGGATCGAAGACTTAGTGCGGACGGTAGGAAGTCGTTGGATGCGAAGTAGATCTGCACACTGTGGCAAGCACTGGGAAAGGCATCCAGCAGTGGGCAGACAGGGGCTGATGATGATGAATTATTATTGAATTTTAATAATATATCTATGGCATAGATTTGAAAGAGTTTGAATACTGGAGATTTCACTGCAGAAAAAAGCACTCCGGAAGCTTTTTTTTCCGTCTTAATTTTGTGCTCCGTATTACATATCTATTAAGTTATATATGATTAATTGTTTAGATCGAAGACTATAAACACGTTGACTTATTACAAAAATTTAATACAACAAAAAGTATAATACTTGCAATTCAATTTATCGTGAGTATACCTCGACATTTCTGTGTTTCTATTACATTTGTTAAACTTTAAAGAAAACCGACTACCCAGCTACTTAGAACTTGATATATCTTGACGCGAGATTACTTTCGAGAACTGACGGCAGCTAAATCCCTTCAGATATTCGTTTAACGTGCACTTCAAGCTTAAGAAATAAGATCGCATCAAAAATATTTCATATAAATTTAACAAACTCACAAACAACACAACATTATTAGCTGAATGTATGGTTATTTAAATGTATTGATTTTTTTTTAATTAAACATGAATACTGTTTGATATTCAGTGCCGTAGTATTTATAGTTTACCGGAAAATGTCTATGCGCAAATCTAGACAGCAATCTATCTAAGTACCAGATTTCAACTGGACCCTTGTAACCGTTTTGGAATTACTTGCTAACAAACATTCATCTAAACTTTCATATTTATGATACTAGGAACTTTAAAAAAATGTAGGCGAATCTATTCTACTAGTAATTAAATTTCTTCGTAAGTCAAATAACCCGGGATCTTTTTATAACTGTTACCGATGAAATTGTTGGCAACCGCCGTGGGCGCACAATCAAGCCTCTTATCAAAAGTATTAAACTGAATGTTCGATTGCTTGAACCATGTTATCAGCAGCACCGCAACAGCAGCAGAAGCAATGTAATTAATTAAGTCGTTACGAGAAAACAGCTTAAGTATTTTATTTAATCAGTATTCTTTATATTTTAATACCGAACATTCAAGATCATAATAAAAAGACCGTGATAAAAATTTTAAACAAAATACGATACAGAAAAATATTATTTTTGTAAAGGTTTTGTGAAAACAAATCTTTACGTTTCTTTCGACTAACCTTTTAGCTTAAGTACTTACTACGCTTCATTTATTTTCAATTTAAAATACCTAGACTTAAAACTGATTATTTATTTTTTATGAATTATGAAAGGTAAGCAATCATTATAAGTGATGTTTTATTCTTAATGAAAGAATTAGTTTCAAAGACGTCATCGACATGGAAGAGGGAAGATCAAATGTGCCTTTCGTGTCTCTTCCGAAATCAAAATGTTGTTTTATTTCCTTATAAAAAAATTCTGAGCAGAAAAGAGGACTAAAATTAGACCCCCGGTACGCTAACACATCAGACGACAATATTCTTAACATGTGTTAAAATAAAAATTCGCAAGTGGAATGTCAAGGTAATATTAATTTATAAATCGTGTGTCAAATACATAAACCATAAAAGAGATTGAGATGAGAGATGTAACGTAGGCTTAAATGCGTTACCAACGAAAATAGAACAGGGCCGTTAAGGACAGTTTTTTACGCGTCCAGTTTCAGTCGGAGCTGAAAGCAAGATACGTTTATGGAATATTAATGGGACTTTGCCCAAGTACCCATTTATACAAGGGAACGCTGTTTTTGCGCTGTGTTGCCAATGTTCAAAAAGGTAAATTTAATTTCAAACATACATACCGTCTTTTTACAATTATATAGAAATAAGTGTTATTAAATTTATTCTTATCAGCAGCAAATTTCACTTTCATCGGTTCACGAATTTTCCTTAAACAGGGGCACAAAGGTTTCGCTTCAAATGTTTATATAATGGCATGGGTATCATTAAATAATGAAGGCTTAATTAAAATAAATCACTCCATTGAAATAAGACCAACTAGCATTAAATCGAAATTCGTCCGGCAAACATCGCAAACAATGTAAAGAGAAGTAATTCCAACGGTCGGGGTGGTATTGACATTTGGCCCAGCAGATTAATTGAACTTCACGAATCTGTCATGCGCACATTTATTGTAAAAGGCCTAAAGCAGTATCTTTCTCAACACTCAATGAGATGGGTTATTCTGTCCTCAAACCTCTTTGAGGGAAGCACTCGATGCTGATGGTATTACACTCTGATGATACCCATTAAGTGATCGTCCAATCGTCTATGTTTACTTTGTATAATTAAAACACCCTTACATGTTACCATTTAATGTCTTTTTGATTTCACAAAATTGTAATATTGTGTTCAGAAGACGTTATAGGTTTTTATCCGAATAATGAAAGGATAATATTTTTATGACCGATCCGGCTTTTCCATGCTTCATACCTTGCACTGTTTTCTTTACTTTAACTACTCTGATATCTTTCACCGCACCGTACGCTACCTAACACTTATCAACATCTCAATCCAAACATTACCTTCGTGTATAAGTTTTAGTAAAAATTCCTTCCATTATTGTTTAATCTCTTTCATTTCTGTCGTTGTTTCATCGAAATTCAAACTTACATCAACTTTTTTACAGTAGATTTATATTCCTTTTATTTCTTTTTCTCTTGACTCTTCGGATAGTTATTTTAGTCCCAGTGGCGGCAAGCTGTTCAGAGATTCAAACATTTTTTCGTGTTCCTGTTATCTAGCAATTGCAACATATATACAAATATACCTGGAACTATACGTCCCTTGCTCTATTTGTAGTTACTAAGACAAATTCTATTTCAAGAACATTCTTTATAAATAACAAGAGTGAAATAAATAAAGTTGGTATCGTCTGACCCCGATCCGGCCTAATGCGAAATGCCGTTTGTCTCACAGGCGCCGGCAACTAAGCAAATGATTTATTTTATTCACGGTCTAAGGATATTAATAACCGGCGCTTGTTTGAAATTTCATGAATTCAGAATAACAAAAATCCCTGAGTAACTCCTGTATACGTTAGCTACCTTCGAGTAAAAGTCCCAACGAAATCGGTTTAGCAGGTTTCGGAACAAATGCGGACCTGCTGACAGACTGAAGTTTGAAAAATCGGATTTTCGTTTTAAAGCAACGCCAATATATCATGTGCGCGAATTATAATGTTTTTTTCAAATAACACATATATTTTAATCTTATTAATTGTTTATTTATAAATACAATAGCTTTGAACACTACTTATCCAAATCATCTTTAATTGAGTTTGACACAATCGTCCGTTCGCGCGTACAATCTTTACGTTTTATGTAATTTTTAAACATCAATTAAATTTTCTCAAAATACGTGTTAAGAAAAACTATGGATACATTTATATATTACATTATATATATTTTATATAAAAAGGCTTTGATACGAAAAGCTTCGCGTATTGTTAGTACAATGGTCGATGCGATCAATTTGATTCATTGTTATCACCGCTGCTAGCCGCCTTCCATTAGGCCTCGTATTTGCGCTTAAATGCAAGCTTTGTACAGTGTGTTACCAATAGAAATATGCTTACACTCGCCACATATTGTGATTCACAATTCGAAAAATAGTTCGTAAATAAAAATGATTGAGAAATAAATTACATTCAAAGAATTATGTCTTAAATAACGTGATATATTTGTTAACTTAACAAATATATAATATACTACACTACTTATACTATAAAAAACAATAGACACTCGCCTTTAGGTAACCACCAAATGAAAAGAAAATAAAAAAAAAACGAAACAATAGACATAAAACCTTAATATTTGGTCACAAAGTAAGAAGTGCACCAGCAGTTTTATCGACGAGCCGCCATCAGTTGCCCCAAACTTATATCATTCAAGGCTTAGCACAAAAGCCAAATGAATAATTACACGTTAATGCGACGTTCGTTATCAGAAATCTCAATAACGACAAAGCGACAGCGGTATATGATCGAGTTACAAATGACGTAATAAACCCTGATAACGGTACTATTGTTCCTTGGTAACTCGTCGTAACGCAGTTTAACAGACTAATTAATGCAGATCAAGATAACATAGAAGTGTCGGAAATATACGCAATATATAGTTAACAGTAGTCCTTTGCAACTATAGCCTTGTGGTAGTTAGACGTATTTGTTTTCAATTTATTATTTAGTTCATTTTCCGTCTCCGTACATAATTTACCTGTCCTGATATAAATCTTTTACAAACCTCACCTATGTAGTAACTGATAACTCTACGAAAAATTTAAACCTAGAAGTCACATTCAAGAAATATGTACAATCTTCTGTGACGTGAAATACGTAGTTAATGATTTTGTTTGGAGTGTATCAAGCTTTAATCATCTGAAGAAAATTTCTTACCTGACGTAAAACATTTATATGACATAGAGACAAAGGACGTCAATACAAAATATTAAGTCACTTTATTCAAAGCTTGTAATGTAAAAGCTTATATAAAAGATGTTTTAATGATGTTCATTGAACAAAGAAAGTAATTTAACGTTTTCAATTGTTCTTATGATACTGGTAATAACCAAAGTATTATCTTTTGCATTTTTTTCTGATTCAATTTATTTGCCTCAATGATTAATGGAAGGTTTTCAATTCATACTAATGTGGTACCAAATTAACAATAAAGCCGCCATCCCTCTTTCCGCTTTATCCGAGTTTAATATCCGGGTAAGTTAAAAGATTTTCAATTAAATTATAATTTCATTTTAATTTTTTATAATTCCATTCTTACAAAGTTTGCCGATCAGCATAACTGATTACATTGACCATCAATTTTTGTTGCTCAAACTTTGATAAAGATGTATACGAAATCGATATAACTTAAGAAAATCTGAAATTCTTTTCCAATAACGACACACTGTGAATTATTTACTGGGTACAGGTAAAAATAAATCGATATTTTACTTCAAAAGACTATCCAGAGACATCTAAAGTCAGAACGTTTATATATACCTACCTGTCATCACGAGATGCAGGTGATATAGTTGTTAATTATAGGTAAAAATTACTAGACGAAGCACTTTGATTAAGATCATAAAGATAATGTAAGCATTGATATTATAGTATTCATCAAATATATTGGTGGCTTAGAACATTGCACGGTTCGTTGCACAGAACAATTTTAGGTGCAGCGGAGCGTATAGGGATGTGAGGGAAGGATACTGCGCAGTGCGTAAATCAATGTCAGCTGTCAAGATATTAAAAAAAAACGTCTATAATTAATAAGTTAATATTAATAGTATTAAAGTCCTCAGCAGCATAAGCTGCGGGACGAATTGCGCGCTGATACAACACCGTAACCATACGGAAAAGATGTTAGGTGTTTCGGCGTTTTACTTGATGAGTGATGCTTGAGACCTGCTGGAGACCGAAGTAGAACTATTCTTATTCGTAAGAAGGGAAAGGGGGATAGACAAAGTTCGACATTCAGCACGTGTGTGTACTCATGTGGACAAAACGCGGTAGTCTCCTCCACTGCCGAAAGGAATTGAGATATAGAAAGACGAAACATTCTTGCCATTAAAGCTTTGCCGCCTTTCATTTCAGATATGTATGGATGAAGTTACAGTTAGCTTGTTCCAGTTTGAATTAAAACTGTCTAGTTGAACGAAATAATAGAAAAACCCCTAGATTCGTTAAACAAACGTTTTCAGTTTAAAGGAACAATTTGAGGCGGGGATTTGACCCTTCCTCGAAATGTGGACCTAATTCAACCACGTGTATATTATATCTTTAGGACATAGTTCAAAGGCTGAAATACAACGAATTGTATTTCTTTGAATTCTGTACTTATTTAAAATAACTAATTAATTCTGTAGCTATGTGGAAAAACATGTTAATAATAAAACGCGAGAACCGTTTAATTTTGTTGTGATTTTCAATAAATTTATTACAACCAATTAAATATCTCTTTTTCATATAAAGTTAAACGACGACCTTATTACGTGATTTTGAATACACATAATTCACGGAACTATTGAAATTAAACGAAAATAATTCAGTTTGAACAAAACATGAATCACTTAAAGAAATTACGATGAGATTTTAACGTTCTATTTAGAAAGTCGCAGCCGACTAAAAGAGCACAACTTCATAAACTAAAAGGAATGGAATTTATAAAGTCTGCTGAACAAACTTTTCAATGAATTTAAAGTAATTTGTGTTACTTTGTTGTTAACGCGACACTTTCCTTGAAAATTGTATCATAACATTTATGAGAAACACTTTGATCAAGCAACTGTTGGAAATATCTCCAAAGATATTTTTAACAGTTTTTTTTAATGGTGTGTTTACATAAGTCCAAACGATTCGACAACCACAACCATGATCAAACGATTCATATCATCATCAGCTCATTATATATCCCCGACCGAGGGGCTCAGAGCCTACCCTATCTATTATTAGGGGCGACTAGGCCATAGTCAACCACGCTGCCCCGGTGCGAGTTGGTTGACGTCACACATATCTTTGACTTTCTTCGCCGATATGTTCAGGTTGCATCACGATGTTTTCCTTCACCGTAAGAGCGTCAGATAATGTACATATGCAATTCGAAAATATAATAACACATTAGTACATGGCGGGGATCGAACTTGAACAATGTCAAGTACGGTCCGGACCGGTCAAGCGCTTTACAACTGCGCCACCGACACTCTCATATGATATATCCATGATGAATTAGTCGAATCTATCCAAGAGATGAAGATGAAACTGTTTGCCTAACAGCATTGCTGTTTGATAAGTATACTTATCGGATGTAATAATACTACCGCTTCATGTCTGTCTTATGATCGTGATCTTGCACCTTGATGGCTCAGCAGTTAATGCCGTGGCGTGCTCAACCAGCTTTCACTTAGGTCACATATTCACATTCTCATGAAGTACTTTCCTGTCATTCAGACCCTAAACTTGTCTAATTCGCGTATTAATCATTTTCATTTAATGCGTTCATACGAACAATGCAACCATGTAATTTATTATAATGTAACACTAAAGTTAATAACGATTTTCAAGCAAAATAATATGACGATTAACATTTGACAGCATACACACGCACACCTATTGATTGACATAAAACAACAAAAGCATATAAATACGAAAAACTATAAAGATAATGTTTATTCAATCACTACTACGTAAAAGTAATATTTATTTTAGAAATTAGCGTTGAATTATGTTAATCAATATGCTAAATAGCCATACATTTATATTGTAGGCATCCATAATTATTATTGCAATCCGGTAAGCAACGGATTACAGAGTACGTTAATTCAATATGTTATAAAACTAACCGTACGTTTTCCGTGTAGGTTTTCTTTTTATAAAAATACGGCGTAACATTCTTTATATTAGTGGCCAATGTTTTACTGGCAGGCCAGTAACGGCCTAAGCAAATAAGCTTCGAAATAAATGCTAACGCTAATCATCTCATATTGTGGATGTCTGTGAGCGTATATTACGATCTTTATGATTCCCCTACCCCTTATGTTATAATTTTTTTTTTCACAAAGACCATTATCATTAAGAAATGCTAAGGATTACATTGACACTTTTAACACGTCCGCTGCGAAACAAGGTCTTAATCACCTCTAATGCAACTTCCATGTGGTGCGGCAAGGAAAAACGTGTACTTCTCTGTGGTGCGGATGGCATAACTTTATTATGGATGGGGTCTAATGGACCGCGTGTCGCACTATTGTCTAATCACGGAGCGAGTCGATAACACATCCTACCGCAGAGACGGAAAGTACGAAAAAATTGATGACGCAGCGAACGTGTTAAAGCATAACGTTATTCGAATACAAGAGAATGTAACGTTTAATGAATTACCCGTAAACAATCGTCTATTGTTTCAAACAAGCGATTGATTTTGTAATCACTTCAATGTTGTACCATACGTAGACAATCGAACAGTGATTGCATGGCGCTTAGCGCATACGTACTATTGTTTTTGTTTACGTATATAATCATATTATATATACCATTGTTAGAATATTAGATATACTATAACCATATTAACTAAGGACGCGAAACAATACGTTGTTCTTATGTAGCTCACAATGGATTTAGTTCACGAATGTGTGCAGCATCGCGACTGCAGTAAGGGATTTTAACAGCTTCATCTGTATTCATAGAACGAATTAACTTAATTGCTTCAAGAGTTGACAGTGTCACACTTATTCACAATAGCAGTATGTGAGCGTCATTTGAAATTTTAAATGATACTGCAATTCTGCTACGGAAAAGTGTTCATAATTAAATTTAAATAGGTTCATATGTTATTAAATTAATTTTAACACTACAATAATTTTCACCATTCGAAACAAATTTGATTATCAATGGTATGAACTAAGGCATAATAGGTTTAGAAATTGTTAGGCATTGTGTTGATTTAAAATAATTTTACTAAATTAACATTGCAAAATCGACGCAGTATTGGTCCCACAAGATATACCAATGATCTGGTCAAGGTAAGGACTATCCTAGATAATGGCGACCGAGGACCCTTTGGGGGTGCCCAATGCCCAGCAGTGGGCGACATGTGGTATATAGCTATAGCAAATCGAAGGACTTCGTTAATTTTTGTCACTCACTAACGTCCACTTTGAAATTTGTAACAGAACAAGTAAGCTGCATTTAGAGTCGATTTAAAACAAACATCGTTCTATTTATACACCTCCACGCCCGCTTCACAATAGCTAATAGAAAATTAGTTGTGTTTTGGACTAACCTCGAATGTGTTGCGTCAGTACACGATGGTGTAGTGTAACCACATCACCCTGAATAACTACTGACGGCTAACCAACAAATTACATTAAGGAACTAAAAAAGGATGCCACAGTCTAATATTTTAGGGTTGCTAATTAATGTAATAATTAATAATTATAGAAATTTTAATAGTAAAATTATAATCTTTGTACAGAGAGGGCATAGATAATTAGAACAAGAGGAGTAGATAAAGACAAGGGGTGTTGGTTGCGCACAAGGAGGTCACATTGAGATAAACATACATAAAATACATAAACGCAATAAGCATTAACTCCTGAGTGAATTAAAGTAATAATTTCCTATTTTCTCAACCAAACTATTTTATAAATTTAAAATACGAAAGTACTGGCAACTTATAATGTTATAATTATGAATCTGTTAAAAGGTCTGAAGACGTCCACCAACTTCTTTTAAGTTATACTAGTAGGAATATCTTAAGCTTGTCGCAGCTTAGCGTCTACTTGACCTCGTTTTAACACGACCCTTAATTATTTCAATTTTATCATCTTAATGTCAGTTGATATAAATCAGTTCTGTGAAATTTATAATAAAATATGTTTTTGTGGTTTGTTCCTCAAATTGAAAAAAAAAGACTACGTGTTTTTTCATAATTGCCACTGTTTTATTTTAGTCAGTGGTGGTCAGTGGCGTCTAGTACTCAAATGCGCTCGTGGGCTGAACGACCAAATACGAAGAGATTTTTTTTTTCATTGGGTAATTTTGTTTTTTATTACTAAGATGTTCAATAGAATGTATTACCGGAATTGTCGCATAGATCTGGATGAAAGTTGGATTGGAGAACGTTGGTTACTAGTTATTATTTTTTGATTGCACGCGAACGCAGTCGCAACAGCTGGTTAGTACGTTGTTTGTTTTCATAAGAATATAATAAACGATAAATAAAAACGTATTTGCTGGCAAATTTTCAAGTAAAAAAGAATTTAATACCTTCGCGTGTAACATACTTCCTCATAACATTCCTAATGTGATTTATAGAAGTTTGGGTAATCTTAGGTCGGAGCCAACGGAGGAAAATTACACGTACATTTTTATTATATGTTGTCTATTCTCGCCAAAGTATAAGATAATGCCCGTTGTTCGTTACAAATATACGATTTAATTTTATATAGAAAAATTGTATACGAAAATAAAAGCTGTATTTAAAACTGGACGTGTCATGGGTTGGACTAATTTCATTAATATGGATATATGGGAATCGGTTATATGTATTCTTATGATGTACCATAGTTAACTTTCTCTGTCTAATTTTTTTTAAACGTTAAAGACGATTTAAAAATAGCTAAGATTAGTTAAGCAATAAATTGCTTTTAATTGATTACAGTTGTACCTGAAGATTTTTCTTGCTAACGATACGAATCGTTTGCAACGACAATCGAATATTTCCAAGAAACATTTACAATTCGAAGTAAATTTAATGAGAATTGTATAAAGCTTTGAGAATAATTTCTTTCACTTGTTTGTATGCACAGAAATTTAGTACATCAAAGGCGATAGAGTTTCATGTTCAATTAGTAAATGCAATCTAATTAAATGAATTGCAAATAATCTGGTCAGCTCCATAGTTCTACGTCACTGTCACAAATAATTTATATTTAATAAGGTTTCAAATAAGTTAAACTCCTTAGGTTGAAGCGTATTTATTATTAGTCAACTGGCCCGATCTACGCTTGGGGGCCGACAACTTCAAACTATACTCGACCGCAAAGGAAGGTTTCCCCACGTGTATCAAATGAAGGACACCACAACCGTTCTATTGACGGTTGCCACCACGAACGTTGGTTGATATATCATTCATTTGTTTAATTATTTATACTACAGTGAATATATTATTGTAAGTTACATGGCAATATAAAACTATGTGGTCAGTAAAAATATTACTAAATAATCATTTTAAATTCATCTGAAAATTTACATCAACTCTTTCAGTTGAAATATGTTAGTATTTAAGATTTCATTTTAAATTTAGAGGGCTGCTTTCGATTTCTTTTTTTATTTAAATTTCTATTACATTCGTCGGATGCCATTTCCAAAGTAAAACTACTTTAAATTGCTATGTCTTCAATCTTAGGGGATGACGTTTAATTTCACACTGCAACGATTTCGTACAATGGCAGTAAATTTAAATAAAATAAATTAATTGTCACATACATATAGTTTAAGTAATTCAGACATTATTGACTTAGTTTTTGGTTAATATAACGAGATGAATTCTTCAGTATATATTTCTCAAGTCATATTGACAAGTACTGTCAGTGCACTGGCTGTTCAACAATTATGTGAGTAAAACCGAATGAATCAATAAATACGTTGCGTTATACACTAACGAAGTTCACAATCGTACGGTGAAATATCTATCTGTGACTTAGAACTGGATCCAATGTCAAATCAGCTTAATTAAACAGTGAACAGCCGTGCAGAACATTCCTACTGAGATTTGCCGTCTTTGCGTGAAGAGCTTAACCGAAGCTTATGCATACAAGTCGAACGCTTAATTATAACGTTCTAAGTTTACTTTAGCAAATAGAAAATAATAAACTGTTTATACACCAAGTTTTTTTTTTATATATAACATAAGTTTTCATCTTTAAACATATGAATATTTCAGGAACGAAAACGTTTGCGTCGAAAAGTTCTCGTCCAAACATTGACCGATGCATTTTCTAAATGTAAACAGACAAACTGCAACTTTAACCGTTGAATTCCATTGCCGTATTACATATAAGTATCACGAGAACATAGACATTAGAATTTATAAAATATTGTATCGTCATTTGTTTGTTTTCTTATTGGTCGGCTTACCACCGTAGAAGACTTCGCTATATCAGCTTGCAGAATATCATTAGCTAAAGGCGAGTATAAATAACATACTTAGTGAGCCTCTTTTATTGACTATGGCTTAGTCACCCCTAATAATAGGATAGGCTCCCAGCCCTCAGTTGACGCATAGTGAGCTAATAATGATGATAACTTAGTTATGCACTATATATTACTAGCATATTGTCCCTTAGTGAATCTCTTAATCGGAACTAGTAAACGATTCGTTGTGAAATATTATTTGAAATGTCTACTATTCCACTGAGGCTTATAATATTATTTTAATGGTATATATATCAAAGAAATGTTCAGATTCAATTGTGTCAAAACTCGATCAATCGACCTATGGCTCTAAGCTTATATCACACGACACGGATAAAAGAAAAATATTTTTCCTTTGATAAAAGCACACAAGGAAAACGATTTACGTCTATAATTGCGCTAGGTCAATATTTTTCATAGATTTTCAGGAAGCAACCAAATCGAAATAAATATTATTTTATATACATACCCTTTTTAATGATGGAAAGTGTTACCTTATAAAATTAAGATGTTTAAAATAGATTGCAGACCAATAATTAATTCAAATTTCTAAGTATCGCTAAAAAAAAGTTGTTAGGTAATTTTTTTTTAATTGTTATAGAGATTTAACAAACTAAAAATTGACGGAACACAATGAGAGATGAATTTCGGAGAATTTAATATTTTAAAACAATTACCTGTAATGAATCTGTCGTTTCAACAGTGTTCTTAAAATGAGACCATAGATATGAAAATATATGAAATAATGACAGTGTCTTTCGTTCTTGGGATGGTTGGGTTAGGAAAAGATTCTTTAATAATGTAGGAGTAAAATTAAATTAAAGTCAATCTTAGGGAGCGTCGGTGGCGCAGTTGTTAAGCGCTTGACCGGACCGGACCATACTCGACATTGTCCAGGTTCGATCCCCGCCATGTACCAATGTGTTTTTCCATTTTCGAATTGCATATGTACATTAT
>JAODUI010000003.1:3509070-3529671 GCA_027563995.1 Papilio gigon
ACCAACACGCACTGGGCCAGCGTGGTTGACTATGGCCTAGTCACCCCTAATAATAGGGTAGGCTCCGAGCCCCTCGGCGGGGACGTATAGTGAGCTGATGATGATTAGGGACCTTTAAGGCCTATGTCCAGCGGTGGGCAGACAAGGGCTGATGATGATGATTAGGGAACTTTAGGAAGCTTACGTACCTCTCAAAGTCGGTGCCGACACCGCATAAATAAGTGTAACCGTTTCATATTTAGAATGAAATAATGTCTCCATAAAGTTCAAATAACAAAGAACAACTGTAACTATCTTGCAAGATCAGTCATAAAAGTAACGCCTTGATCCCCGTTCGAAGAGTTCAACTATAATACGACTTATCTCAGTTCAAAACGGCTCGATTTCCGCGAAAACAAACCGCATTCAATGTATTTTGTTTGAAAACAGAAATCACTTCACGCCAAGGGTTGTACAAAATCGATTATCGGAAATCTCTGTTCTCTAAAGCTAAGAATTCAATTTTCTAATGGTTTACAAATGTTTGAATGACCATTTACTTTTGTAACATCGCAATTTTTAATAAACTTTTACGATAATAGTGTAAGGTGTTAAGTAAAAAGGGATTTGACGTCGTTACACGCTAGTTTACTATTCTAAATGGAAACAACTAGTGATAGTTTAATGCAAATAAAAAGTGATTACAGAATATCTTGGACCAAAAAACGTTATTATTTTTACATAAATTTAACTAAACCGTTCGCTTTTGCAGTGGTTAAATTAATTTACCGTTGCGAACAATACTACAATTCAAACCGATTTTAGCATCCCATGATTTTACTCCTATTTAATGATATAAAATGACTTTCACGGTTTGATTTTATAAACGAAGCGATAAAATCGCTGCCAAAAAAAAAAATAATTTGAGTTGTGAAATTTAAATGAGCTTCTCTGGCGGTAAAGTTTACGTTTATGAATGTTGAATTTTTAATTATAGTATAACTCGGCAAAGAAGCGCCTGTTAATAGTTTTACAGCAATTATACTGTTTGAAGCAATAATGGCGAATTAATTAATCTAAAATTGATTTAGAATAAGAACTCATTTTGAATATCTATAGATCTAGTATTTTAATCTTTTTATAATAAAGATAGTTCTTTATATTGTCTTTAGTTTACTACTATTTCTTATTGTACAAAACAATACTGACTCCATACGCAAAGTTAGATAGGTAAATAAAGGTTATGCGCTATTCTAAGTATGAAAATATATCTGTTCTAAATTTCATTTTAATTCGTTCTGGAGTTACGGGACGACCATCCAACGTTTTGTATTCATAATATTAATTGGTGCTTCTCTAGTGGTACGGATGTCTATGGGCATGGGCGCCTCGGCGATGCCGCCGCTCATGTAAAAAAAATCTTCGCAATTATAAAAAGTTTATTCCAGGATGTAGTGTTTGAACTAAACGGGATTTTTATTTCTTTTATTCCCCTCGATCAATCTCAGCATTTACTACTTCTAGTGTAGTGATGCAATTACATCGCGAACGAAATTCCACGAAGCAGAAAAATAACGTACAACATTCCATGGTCGTATTAAATCTGTTGTAAACAACTTATTGTTATTAATATTTAACGAGTTGTTTATTGTCCATATAAAACGATAATTTAACCCAATTCATTAAACAATAATTTTACCTTTAAATCTGATATTTTATCCAATTAAAGGAACTAATTAAAGAATGTAATAATCATTTTACTAATTAGGTCTGTTAAAAATTTACAGCTCCCGTTTGAATGCTAACAATAAATTGGACTGCCAAAGATTCCGAGCGAACTACTGGCAGGAGACAGCGCAGGACAGGCGACGTTGGCGATCACTCGTCTCGGTGGCCAAGACCCACTTTGGGTCTCTGCGCCAGCGTAGTAAGTAAAGAAGATTAACAATTTGTTGACATTAACGTTATAGTAACAAAATGATTCGTGAAGATATTGTATCATTATGTATGAACATTCCTGTCTCGGATAACATCATTAAGAGATCAGTAATACGAGTAAATATGTTGTCTTTGTATGTAGGTACTGTTTAGGACTAAGTTCGGATTCGCAAGTCACCCCATTTCCCACTCTCGGTTATAGTAAGGTTTGCAATTGACGGATAAGTCACAGAAGACACCGGCATTATCATCATCAGGTACATTTGTAATACTTTGATCATGGTAGTTTCCTTGTTAAATTAAGCTATTCTTACCGAAACATTACTATCTAGGATCTATAACAAAGTTTAAATCGCAGCAATTAAACTAACTCCATATTCAAGGCCGAATTTATTTTCCTTATAAACCATACGCACGAAAGGAACATTACTGTTTAACTACATTTAAAAATCCAACAAACACGTGCCGTTGTTATTTTCGTTTATCTTTGAAGTAAGAAATGTAACACGAACATGTTTTCACCCCATCAAAGTAATTAAGACCTTTGTGAAGTTAACATCAGTATACTAAATATTGTACTTTCTGATTTAATTTATTTGTTAACGTACGAAAATATAACCCTCTGCTAGCATATTATTATAAATCACACTTTTGAAATTAGAATAAACCGATAATTAACACCTATTTATAGAAGGCCTGATTTCTTGTGAGTATTATTTTATAGTACAGGATGGCAATCGGTAGTTATTGCCTACTTGTAAAATACAGAAAAGTATGTACAAGAAAAGGATATTTCCCTTTTCTATATTCCTTCTCCTTCGGCAAATGTATTACCCATTCATTCCTTATTTGATAACGGTAAGAAGAGAAGGGGAAAAAGAAATGTCTCCCGGCATGCACATACTCAACTGACGAAACGCGAAATTTCCTCCACAAGTCTGGTATAGTTCCACTTCCCGCCTATTTTCTGTGAGGTTGTGGTTGGGCTTCTGTCTTTCCAGCAGTTCCTTCCTATAGCAGCCAATGCTTTTGCACGGTCTGTTAAAATAAGGAATTCAATTTATAAAATAGTAATCAGTACCATCGCATTGTTAAGTTTTGATACGTCAAATAATTATAACAAGCGATTAAAAATTTTACTTAACCACAGATGTAAATCAAAGCGACATAGTTGCACATGTCGTATGGAACTGATTAGTTAAGAATGATGTTAGCAAAGCAATTAGATTTAAGTATCTATTTATAAACGAAGTAGGATGATATATCAGTCCGTTATTTACCACGAGTACATTTCTTGTGTGATAATTGTTGACCTATGTATCCCAATTCTTACTTTTTTCGTTTCATTTTCGTTTGCACTGACGCTGCGCTTCCGTCGTAGGCTGGCCAGATAAATAGTACACGGTAATATATTAGTTGTCATCAGACCACGAGACAATCCCGTCGGCTGCAAGATGAAGACGTGCCAATTGTTTTTGTTACTTGTATTTTCGACAAGTGCACTTTCAGATGGAGGTAAAAACTGAACTGTTCATCATTTTATATTATCTAATATATTTAATTATTTAAAATATACGTGATAATTTTTAGTATTTAAAAAAAAATTTTTTTTTTCGTTTTTATAAAATTGCAAATATGCCAATGTTACATATTCGTATTTTTTAATTATAGCAACTTCTATAGTACTTTCGTAACTTGAATTTATTTTTTGTCATTTATTTATTCATTTTTTAATCAGTACATTATAGGGTAACACTAGTAATACTATACGTAGAATAGCGACACACTGCCTTCAGTACCGGGTTACCTTTGATATATTAGCACCACAAAATTAATTAATTCTTTTTTGACTGAGATGAGATTAAGTTACCCGACTTACGTCAGTTTACTAAAGCTATTTGAACTTGCCAGCACATACAGCTAATACAAGCGTTAGCATTTAAATCTAGACTTCTAATCAAACTTGTAGAAGATATCTCCAGAAACTACTTATCAAACAAGAGATGTTATTTCATCGTCATCATAAGCATATGTTTGCTATTTCGGACATAAGTCTACCCTGATATTACTTAAAGCTTGGCATTTTCAGTAATTTTGAATATTTAAACTATATTTTGAAGCGAACATACTTCTAGTTATTAATCAAGATGTTACCACAATCTGTAATCTATGCTACTGGCTGGCTGGTTTGTGTGTTTTACATTTTAAACTTTGGTAAAATGTATATTTAATGAACACGGTACTTTAGTCTAAGTAAGGCGAAAGACGATCGTGATTGTGATTTTCAATTGTTTCGATAAATTGTCTTAATTAAATATCATCCACTAGAATGGTCTTTAGTTGGTCATCGTGTTGATTGAAAGAAATAAACGTACAGAGATTGCGGAGCGAGAACACAATACGTTGCTCCGTTGTTCCGCGATCGAAACGACATTGACACTTGGCCTTTATATTAACATATGATACCGTAATAAATGTTTGATTAAAACGAAATTGATATGACACGGGCACAGATTCAAATTCGAAGCCGTTACGTAATAAATACGTTACTTGCATATGTAATATTAAATTTGTAGCGTTAAATTCATATACATTAAATGAGAGGTGTGCAAGTGAATTTTAATACGGCACTTCAATTTCGAAAATTTTATAATTTATTCACTTACAGGTGGACTATTGCGATCGTGTAAGATAAAAGATATAGAATGCCTGAGCAAATCAACGGAACAGTTCTTAGAAAAGACATGTCGAGGCATCCCCGAGGCTGATATAAGAGCCATCGATCCTCTAGTGATCCCGGCTTTGGACTATACGGCACAAGACATTGGCGGCGTTTCGTTACATTTTACGAACATAAATATATCCGGGTTAAAGAATCAGAAAATATCCGACTTCCAGTAAGGATACATTTTTAATTTAATTATTTTAACATCAATTATGGCTAGACTTTCGTGAAGAGTTTTGTGATCTTAACTGACTTCAGCTGGACGCTAAGTAACAATGGGCGCGAAGGTAATGACTGTATTCATAAACAGATCTCATTTTGTTACAGGATGGATAAAGATAAAAAGTCCGTGGTGTTGAAATTAAACGTCGATTTAAACATTGCTAGTAATTTAGATGTGAAGTTATCAGAAAATTCGAAGACTTTCTCTGGAACGTACAAAACAAAAGCATGTAAGCATTAATGAAATTTTTAATTATCAATTTCTTATCAACATTCTACGATATTAATTTGAACTCTTTTGTTGTAATGGTGATATAGACAGCTAGCACAATATACTGTGTTCTAAGAATTTTTAACATTGGTTAAAACACTGTCGTCAAGGTAACTATTAATTTCGAGACGACCCACATCTAATGTTGAAAACTATATCATTATATCAAAGTTGCTATAAACATTACACTAATTGGCTGTCTTATGTGGCTTTGCTCGAATTGAATAGAACTGGAAGTTTCACCTTTTGCAAGCAACGTCGAAATCTAAGAGGATAGTCTGTGACTGCTGTACTGGACAACACTAAGATTTATTTAGAATTTGTACTAGTACTACTAAAATTTCTTCCGACAAAATTTAGTACAGAGTCGGTGGTATAAATTGCGATCAATAATATTTTTTATGTTGAGTCAATAACAACTCAATTTTAGAGGAACATCAGACAATAAAAGGATAGTAAACACTACATACAAACTTAGACTACACGTTCGCTCAGCGGAAGTAATGCGTAATGTTTAATGTAAATCTATTTCCAGCTGTGCTGGCAACTGCTAATTACAATTATGATTTAAAAAATAACGATAAAGGCGTTCGTTATTTTGAAGTTCTACCGGAAACAATAACTTGCAGTATTGTTGGGAAGCCCGAAGTATCTTTGAATGATGAACTAGTTCAAGCACTTCGTAAAGGTAACCTCGCCGTATCTTACATCTCTTACAACAGGAAACATCACTTTGAATTTGTGAAATGATTTTATATAAATCTAATTATAGTTACTTTCTAAGCACTTCATTTACTGAAATTATTCTTTTGGACTCGTTAGACAGTAATGTTACCATTTAATTTTATGTTTTTCCTCTTTCTTCAAATATCTGTATACATTTTAATATGTATTGACTAATTCAATGGAAATGAGAAATTATATTTACACATGTCACCAGCTGATGACATTTCTTGTCTGTGGATTTAGTTTTGAACGATTTAGTGATTAAATTGATGATACAAACGTGTGTACTTTTTAATAAATCTTTGATTTGTCAACTTGTCAATCTTGTAAACGTCAAATTGTTTAGATAGGTTCGTTATAATTTCTCATTTATATTGAATTTGATTTGGGTTGAGTGTATCATATTGAAATACTGTGGATTTGAGGAAAGTATATGTTGTTTTTTTATTTAATTCTTGTTACAGATGAACATATCAAAGAGGGCATTGTTAAATATGAAAAGAAACGCGACGAATACAAACAAAAAGCAATTTGTAAAATAGTTCAAAGAGCGTACGAGACGGTTATACATAATATTAGAGCTGCTGCGAAATTCTTACCAGCAGAAGACTTCTTCCAAGATATATAATAACATAGCTCTAAGAAAAAACAACATTTTTCACAGCTTTAGTAAATAAATTTATCTACTCAAGAGATATAAGCAATTGCTGGAAATGCATCTGTTATTGTAAACATTGTCATTTCATAAATTGTTATGTTCCAAGTTTGATTAATCGACTAATAAATATATAGATAAATATTTATTACATACACGAGGTAACTGTTAGCTTATATGTTTACGCAATAAATTATATTGATGTTTTTATCTTTACTTTCTACCATAGTCATATAAATGTTGTAAACAACTCCAAGTAGATCAGGTTCATTACTAATTACTTGGTAAAAACAATAACAAGATTTTTTGCTATCAAATTTATTAAAATTAATATTAGATCGTATAGGAACAAAAGATTAACTTATAGAGCGGTATCGTTTTCTTAAAAATGTTTTTATTTTTTAAATTCATAAAATACGTAATTTAACGGTAGCTATAAAGACTAACTAAAGTAATTCAACATACTTTTGGTACATTTTTTTATCTGGAACGCGTGTTTCATTTGTTTATATGACAGTTCAAACTACAACGGAAGCTAGTTTTGATACTCAAAGTAAACCCACGTACTTAAATTCACACTCGCAACATCCTGTTATTCTGTCATAATTTATGCCAAGTAAAATTTACTTTAAAAAACATAAGAGCTCGTTTTCATTATAACTCAGTTTATTGCTTAAACTTTAAATTAACTTAGAAGGCAACGACACCTTTTAAGTATACTACCAAATACGAATACATTTGTTTTATGACGTTAAAGTCTGAACATGAATGAGTAATTAATAATTTAGACGAGAAAATAAGAGTCACGTTGGAGAACAAGTCTCGTAAGCTATGACTGGAGATATCTTTCGAATGATAATATCCCAAGCAGAGTTAAACTTTCTTATGAAATTTCAGTGTCAATTATTTCCCATTGTCATTGCCTCAGCTTCCCCGACGAGATATTTTAGTTCAAGTTATTTTGAGATGAAAGTTCATGCCGAATATTGTTCTGAAGCACACGTTTTTTTAAACTCTTAAGTGAATTTGCATAAAGTCAACACAATCTACACACACGTCTTCAAATGATAAGCATTTTTTGCGCGAAGTCAACGAACCGAGAACCGCCTTCCCAAATTGGAAACATTTATTTAAACGTTCAAAACATTCTCGAATCTGATTACATTCAAGTTTACATCACCTCTTTTTTTTAAAGAATGCTTTACATTACGTGTAATGATATAAGAAATGAATATCAGAGACGTAATAAATAATCGCCAGGATTATTATCCAAAACAGATGAAACGATTTGTTTTATGGATTATATTTTAAGCAGCAAAAATATTTCAGGCTTTTAACGCCAGATTTTTCATTGAACTGTATTTACATTTTACTTAAAGACAGACTAATGGATGAATAGAATAAAATAGGAGGTAAATGAATACAGGTGAGGGAAATGAATAAAAATATTTGTCTAAACAATTGACAATCTGGGCCGCTATCCTTTCACTACAGCGCACGTTCTAACGTGGAAGAAAATTCAATATCTCATACAATTATTAAGATCAAAATCCTTTTAGCGTCCATTAAGTAAAGGCCATTGTTGCTCTCCGCTGCATCGTGCATTACAAGACCGTATTTTACAGCAGATACCTTAATGGATTTCATAATTCAACAAGTACAAGCTTTTTATATTACCATTTACCATTCTACTATACTGTCAAATAATTTGTAAAAAAACATTGCCTCATGCTTATAAAAATTAACGGTTGACATCGCATCTGTGGGTACTCTGGTATTGCAGATGTCCATGAATATCAATCGATCGTTCCATCACCTCTTTGAGCCCACCGCTCGTTGGGTCCTTTCTCTTAGACAAAACGTTAGAAGTTTCTCAGAACACTGTATGTACATAATACCTCTTTGTAATGGACCTCTTTGAACTTTTTCCACGAATAAATAATTCGGAGTATGACATGGTTTAAATTAAATCTCCTACAAATTTCCATACAGAACAAAGTTCTTAGAAATTGAATAATTTATGTATTAATATATAGGTCTAACAATATGTCAACATCCAAATACCATATTGATCCTACTTCTAACATTAAATATTCATTGTGTGTCGGCATCCAATGAAACTTTATAGGTCAACTAGTGAGAACGGCCAAACGTTCTCCTGTCACAAACTATCTTCACTAGGTATCATAATATATGCATTGGTTCCGTTAATACAATTTTAGCACTGATTTTAATAAAATATCAACTAAGAAAAACAATGTTTAAATTTTCTTAGCGAGTTCGAAATATGAAATTGATTATTTTTCGATGACTGGTCAAGTTTGTGAGAGTATCCTGGATGAGGGTGGCCGAGGACCGATCGTCAGTGCGATCTTTGAAGGTGGCTTACGCTCAGCAGTGGGCGGCATGTAGCTGACATGATGATGATGATGAATAAGCATAATTACATTTTCTTTTTCCACAACCCAGTAAATGATGTTGTAAATCAAATTTTACTCAAACAATATAATATGCAAATAAGCCCGTTTAATCTTCTTAAAAAAATAATAACTTAATTAACTTCAAAGGATTCCGACATCCTGTTAATTTTAAATTAACTGAGCAACCATCGGTTACTGAAACCCTACGGGTTTTCGTAACTACTCCTTAAACAATATTCAATTTATCCTAATTTTGTGTAATAAAAAAAAACTACACCTTACGTAACTGTGAAATATAACTCACATAATACTTGTGTTAACATATAGAAACAAAATAACAATAATTGTCATATCAAAATGATGAGAAATGTTTTTACAGTGTAAATAGTAAATAGACATTTGGACTAACTCCACCCCACTGTACTATACTGATACTAACACTTTGGGGTAGTATATAATGCAAAAGCTAATAATAACGCTATTTCAAAGTAACAATGTGACTTCAGATGAGTCTTGACTATAGAAGGTGGCCCAGCGAACTTTTACCGGTGATAATAAAGTAACAATGGCACAGTCAAACACCAAATATCCCTATACCTATATACGAACACCGCCCTTTCAGTAGGGCAAAAAAGATAGTAAAAATATACTTTGTAAACGTCAGCTCCGAGATAACTCCCGAGAACCCTTCTGATCGTAAAGCAATCTATTTTCACGTAATTCAAGTTTGATCGTTGCGAGACGCGTGTAGCCACTTGGCCGGCGAATTACAAAATGTTAGAGTAACGATTTGTGCAATTATGTACATCATGGAAATAGTTACTGACTTTTTGATTTATTCTTTTACTTTTTGGTTTCATAGCATTCATGTTTGCACTGCAATATATGGTTACGTCATACGTTAATTATTTCTATAGGAAAGGAACATTATTTGAGTGTAATTTAAAAAGTTAACGTCACAATAAATATGAAGTAAAAAAATAATAAAGAAAAAAAACTTTTTACTAATTCTTGGAGTACCTACTTTTGCTTGATTTATACCTTTTTATCTCATATTATCGATGTTCTTTTGATATTTTTTAATTGAATAATGTCCATAAAAGATACCTCTGCACGCAGAAATTCAAAGAAACCGCCTTTGAAGGTTTAAACTGGTTTAAACGAGTGTAAACTTTATGGTTTTCATTGTTAAAAGACAAATGATGTTCCAAATTTATTCTGACCTCCTTCGACCTTAAGTGGTATTTACCAAATAAAAAGGGTTCGACATTATGTTTGCTAAACTCAAATGTGTTTGACATTGAAAACAGTTTTATTTGAAAGATTTTGCCCGGTACGTCGTTCGCCTTGAATTAAAAAAAAAAGACTCAGTAAGTAGCCTATGCGCTATATCAGGCAGCAATCTCTGTGTCCAATTTCATCTAGATCCGCTTAGCAGTTGTCAATTACGTACTAACAAACTTCCATACAAACTTTTGGATTATTTTTTAAAGTAAGAAGTAAGATAGAATTTAAAAGGTTCTATTGACTTATTGGAAACTCATATAATGGTGGTATCGTTATTTACTTTGTTTTTAAATTGTAAATACTGTTTGTGTCCACGATAATCGACTGGTTGTAAAATACGGAAACAAAAGAGTAACTGCAATTACGTAATAAGATTTTTACCTTTCAAGAATTCGATGTAGGTGTAACTTTTTTAGGTCAACAATTAATCTTCGTGTAAAGGACCGTTTTAATGACATCGATTCGATAAGCATTCTCTCTAAAAATATTTTTGACCAAAGTATATAATGACGTTTTGGAATGTGGTTTTATAAGGTATTGATTGCTGTATCTAAGGAGGATCAATGTAAAAAAAAAGTTTACCAAATTAATTAGTCTCCTATAACTGTACATTTGAAACTGACGTGTGTAGGCAACACTATGAATCATGGCTTTTAACGGATAGTGTGTAGCAGGCTTTATTAAACCATTATTCGCATAAACTGTTTAAGATTGCTTGTTGTACCATATCATAGATAAAGCTTGAAAATTATAATAATAATAACTATAAATCGTTACCAAAATATCTTCATTGTTACCATTTTCTTTTACCGACAAATATTAGTGCATCATCTTGACTGTGAGTTTGGACAAAAAGAAACGATTCAGCCAAAAAGCGTGAGAAATACAATCCTTTATCCCGCAAAGCGGCACGTTTGCAATAGTGGTTGGAGAGATAAGGCGCGGCGTCCTCCAAACTGGATACTGTTTACTTTCGCTACAGAAGCGAAATATTCTAACATAAATATGTGTGTATTGTCTTGTTTGTAAATTGCAATGAAATCGTTTACGAAAATAAAATTTTGCGAACTTCATTATATCATACAAAGGCGATTAATATCTTTTCATCTATTCTATTGCTATTATATGAAGTCTTATTGGAATTTAATACAATATTGTACTCAAATGGATTCAAATATTAAGTTACACGTATTTAAAATTTCTTTGATCTAATAAGACTCGAATTTTAAATAAATTCAGACTATAGAGAATATATGTGATATTATTATAAATGCAAAAGAGTGGACAACTCTATCCAATGTTTTTTTTTCTTTTTTCTTACGGTGAATACTGCTTGACCGCTATCCCACTTATGGTTAAGTAGTGATGTAGTCTAAAGATACACGCTACCTTAACAAATGCCTATTACTCTACTCTTCTTATTATTACATTGAAGCTCCAATAGCCTAATGGTAAAGGATACGGTCTACCAATCTAGTGGTCGTCAGTTCCAATCCCGCCATTCGACTATTGCCTTGAACCATAATCTAATACACGCTTTTTCAAGCTTAACAGGAATGATTACAAAAAATATTAGTAAATTAACAAAAATTTAGTAATAATAAAAAAAAAATCAAGCATATCTCCAAAACGACTTGACGGACTTCGATAAAATTTGGCACAGTTGTAAAAGTCTGGTGTTCGACATAGGCATAGTCGCGAGCTACAGCTAGTGTATGCCATAAATGTTTTATTATCAGAACGTATAAATTTTCTACGACAATAAATTAAGTCCCTAACTGTATCACTTCCTTTGAATCTTCTTAGTCTTATATTGCTTCTGTTGTGTTGCGCGGAATTATCTAAAACAATAACAAATAGATAAGACTGTTACTAAGTATTCGCTGTTACTAAGCGTTTGACAACTTTATTCGTAGTTTTAATAAAAGTAATCAATTCGACTAAAATTCTAAATATAATTATGCTACTAAATTCTTTTCATCTAGGACGTCGTTGAATAAATTTTTTACGAGTGATTAATTCTTAAAAACCGTTTCTTTTAAGATTTACGGGTCACTAACCTGTTGCTTTATTGGTCATTAGAGCGGTTTTTGGAGGAGATTTTATTATCATTATGAGTTCTGTTTATTAGATATTGCGGTAATTCTACTGACTCCTAGACTATAAAACATACTATATAATGTAACCACGACGACAAAAAAAAACATATTTGATACTTCAGTAGACAACTGCATTCCATATCATGTCTACTTTATTACAAACAATATCATATTTTCATGGATAAAGTTTTGTTAAACACAATATTCGATAAAACTATGCATATATCATTATAACTGTATTAAGCACAACGTCAGTGTGGGAAACGAATGAGCAACGGCGAGCTCACTCTATCACAGAAAAGCCGCGGCAAATATTTGCCGAGTCTGCTATGATTCAGATTGTGAATGACGAGGGACTATGACCCAATTAATGGAAGTGCGGCGAAACGGCGCGATATAGACGTCGAATTTTTCATCACACGACAAGGGAACTTAGTGGTTATAAACAACTAGCAATTATGCTGGGTTTGATAGATTAAGCTTTACTTGTTTCCAATAAATTCGAGCAGGTTATTCGGCGGCATATACTTTTAATAGAAGAAGGGGTAAACGAGCGGGATCACCGAGGTGACCGTCGACGCTAATGGGCATCCGCAACACTATAGCAACAGATACGTTGCCGGCCTTTAAGAAAGAGATTGAAGAAGGACCGAGGTCATATTGGTTTGGAAATACCGGAATTTAAAACTAAATTTTAAACAGTAGTTATCAAGTATCCATGAAAATATAGCAGCTTTTACACATTACTGCCGATTCGAGAGTTCAAGACAATCCATAGGGTGACGAGATTTTGGTCAAATCGTGGCGGTCTTTGTCAACACTGGCGCTTGAAACATATCTTTGAATTTCTAAACATATCTATGCAGATTACAAGCAATGCAATATAATCGACAAATTATGGTTTGTTTATTTTTTTTATAATTGCAGAAGGTAAAAACTGCTCTCTGAATTTATTTAAATAATATTATTGTTTATTCGTCGTCATCAACCGATAATAAATCGATACCAATTAAAATTAAGTGATTTTTAATACAAATTTTTTATCTGTTTAAAAAACAACAAGCAACAAATCACTAATTAATAATCAGGTTAATCAATCCTGAGGCTTTTACAGTACAGGGCAGGTTTATATGTGTTCTTAAATATTCTTTTTTTGGTGAACATCTAAGCTCTGCATGTGTGCATAAAAGTTGTCCCGTACGCCGGTTCATTTTCTTATGTTCTTAGTTTCGTCAAGATGTCACTAACACGCGTACGTTTCTCAATCCTTGTGATTTTCGTGTTGTACGAAATTCCATTAAATCAAGGACAATATTTTAATGCTTATCCTTCTAATGTAGGTAAGTTTTGTTCATTTTTTTTATAGTAACATTAGTTTTAAAATTAAGAATTAATATAAATTATCATGACAAAGAAAATAAAACAATGATTTCGGAGATTGTTGAATTGGTTTCACATGGAACATAATTTACACACAATGTTAATCCATACATCATACAAGAAATCAAATTTAATGTGTTTATGTTATTACTGACATTTATTATTGTATTCATAGTCGTATAAGTACCTCCAGTAAACTATTTTACTGTTTTGAATATGTATTTAATTTTGCATAATTGAATAATCATCTTTCATCAGTATACCACGAGCGCCAGGTTTATTTGGACGAATCAATACGTAGCGATGCGTGCAGTATTCACAAATCAAAAGCTAAAATTTAAAATACGATGATTAAAATATGTTTTAATTTAATAATATTTGTACGAATGACTTCATTAATATAAAACAAATGTTAAAACAGATACTTGTTGAAGTTGAATAAATATGGAATTAAAAAACAAAGGAATGTTATTCGTACCGTAAGATCTGAGGTATACTACGGTATGATCCCTTTTGAAATATCCAAGCAATTTATTATGTTTTTGGTCGCCTCGGAAATTGAAAAATACGCGAACAGGTGGATTTGAACAGGAAATTTAGAGAGCTTAATCATTTTTCATATCAAACCTTTTGGGAAGTCATTGGGCTTTGAAGAATTGTTAATAATACCGAGGCTTGTGTACGAGTAGGTATTGCTGGCGATTTCATCTGCGCGGAATTTGAAATTAAAAATAAAACTTAGAAGAAGCCTATGTGTTCTATAAAATAATATTCTATGCAGCCGTTCTGTAGATACCTTCTAACAAATATCCATCCATCCAAACTATCGCATTTATAGTAAATCTAGTAGTGAGTTACCTTTGAAATGTTAGTAACCGTTTATTCAGAAACTTTGAAACAACAGACGCTCTTTTGATACGTTTTTTTTTAATATGGTTCGTTTATTTTGTATTACTAAATTCTTGCAAAATTGTAAGCAAATAAAATGTTGAATTTAATGTCTTGAATAAGTCCGTCAAAAGGTGCTGTTGCATAAATTTACACACATTCAAATACATTCCACATTTTTATATGTGCACTTTTATAAAAGATGTAATATCTGTATGCAACATTAAAATAATGTTTTTCATATTTCATTCTATTGATGTCATCACCAACCTGACATTTTCCCTGTTGTGGGTCGGCTACATATTTGTATAACTCTTCCATACATCTCTATCAACCGTTATATCTGAACTAACGCATTTCTTAGGCATACCCTCTTTCACACAATCCATCCATATTTTGTTTGGTCTTCCTCTACCTTTGTATCAATCCACATTTAATCTCAACACTTTGTTTATGTGCTCATTATCTCTTCGAATAACATGTCCTTTCATACAATTGGTATGTTTACTAATAATTTGAAACAACAGTCTAATATTTTTGTCTCCCTGCCCACAAGTCCGCGTTTGTTCAGGGTAATTTCCGAAACGTCTGGACGAATTTTGATGGGACTTTTAATGGATCATCGCTGATGAATGCGGGAGGAATATAGTGGAATATTTTTAATTCCTCGCTGATAAATGAATATGACACAATGTCTTAATGTGTTGAGTGTAAAAGGTAATAGATGCATGAGAAATGTCACGAATGTCAAAGGTAACAGAATCAAGGTTATAACAATTTAATAAATAACGGTATTACGAAAGTGGTGCGTATGTCCGGTCCTTTTTCTCACCATCCACTATAGTTCTGTCAAGATGTTAGCACAAAGCATACGTTTGCTGATCCTTTCGCTCGGCGTGTTTTACAATGTGAAGTTTTGTGGCGCTCAATTTGAATATAATTTTACGAATCTTTACGCATCCAGTGAGTGTTTATCAATTTATTATAATATGATTTATTTTATTCTGTACTCTTTCAAATAACAAAGAATCATATTTGAGATTTGTTTTATTCTTTTTTTAATCTTAATGTTAAAAGAAAATAGAACAAATAGAATATTGAATACAGTACTATGATAACATTTATTTACTCTTTGAATATTTTAATAAAATATTTTCATTAAAGGAAACTTTTTGTTAGAAGAGCAAACCTTTTGTTAACGAAATCTTTCTCAGCCTGATCATTTAAAATTCATGGAGAATCTAAATACGACATGAACGCTTCCGCACGAATCCCTTACATATTATTATAGAATACACGCAGACATCCTTTTATGGCGTAATGTAAAAAAAAAATATATAAAATTTGCATACGTAATTATAGCTTATAAAGTAGAATTCAATGGAAATTAAAAATTATGCTTATCTATTTCGTTGTCAGGCAACGATGAAGTTGATTTTTAATGACGACTTTAAGTCTTGAAAACGAGCCGGAAATGATGTTAAAAAATTTTTTTTTTCTATTCATAAAGAAAGAAACAAATTTATTGACACACAAATATACAGAGAAATATAAAAAAAAAACAAATAACAAACAAAATAAAACAAATGTGTGGCAAAAGGAGCCAGCTCAGCATTTGCAGGGATTTATTCATAGTACCAGTACTGTTATTACAGGTATTGTGACTTGTAGCTTTGACCAGTGGTTGCCACGGAACACAAATTCTCATAAAGCAGTTAATTTCTAAACTGTCACATTTTTATAGCCATTAAGAGAAAGGTAAAACTCATAAAAGCATTTTAACCCATTAACATGAAGTATGTGTAGACATTAATTTATTTATGAAACTTGTGCGACTAAAAAAATGCAAAATGTTAATATTTTCTATCGTTGACCGCAAAGGACACGACGGCCAGTACGTGTGTAAATCTAATTATATTGTACGAGAGACGAAAAAGGGTTGAAGTAAAATATTCGACTTTTTTTGTCAAAAAAATAATTCTGAACGCATTCTGTTTTGATTTACTTTACGTAGAGACACACTCTGGACGTTAAAGCAAGTGGCTCCCTCCTCGATTTGACGCGGACTTTTGAAGAAATAGGATTTTCTGAGACATTTAGACGAGTGCATTAAGTACTTATGTTATTTTGTTTAAGGACGAAAAAAACCTATTAAGCCTTACTGACAATGCTCGAAATGCATTGATAAGTTAGTGACTCTGTGGTTATTGACCAACAATGTCATCTGGCATAAGTCAGACTAAATTATGACTGCTCACTAGCGCCCCCTTCTCTTTGTCAATAAAGTCACAAGATATCTTTCTTACTGTTCTTGTCATGTTTTTTATATACTTACCTATTTCTACTATGTTTCACATATTTTCTGACCGCACTAATCGCGATAGCAGCGCCTTCTATCGCTCCAAATAAACTTGTCGCACTATACTTCTTATCAAGATTTTTTATGTTCCAAAAAACACTGTTTTCTTGGAATAAACGTTACGGAACGCAAAACGTTTCAAGCGTGCTATATTAACCCGACACTCGTACAGAGAGATAGACGTGTTTCACCGCACGATGTCAGTATGCGTTCCAACTACTGCTAAACTGGAATTGAAACTTGGTATTCGTAGAATTTGTTTGATAAAAAAATACAAAGAAAACTACAATACAAAAGGAAACACAAATCACTACTTCAAAACGTTGAAACGTATACAGAGAAGAGAATGGGGTACTTTACCGTTGATACAAGCGAGGGTAATCCGAAGCTCGCGTGAAAGCCGGGTCCCAAAATCTTATTAATTTTATACCATAAAGAACGCTCACACTCGAGTTCCCCCTTATCTAGCACAAATAAAATCTTCCTTCAGAACGTGATTTTGACGTTTGTTGTAGGACTCATTTGTACACGGACAGAATTTCACGGAGTTTGACAATTCTGGCACCCATTTCGTCTTTACCAAGTTTAAATTGTGTAATTTAATTTGAGCTCGCAATGGCATTTTATTCTAATCACAGACGTAGACATTGGTTACTGTTTGACATTTCGTATATGCATTTTAGTAACCATTTTGCAGTAGATGCTAAACAAGCAAGCGGGGAACTTATATCGCTAAAATAAGGAAGTAATGCCGCTCCTATATCTGTGTAACAAATTAATTTTAGGTCTGTAATAATGCACAAATAAGTTAACAGATGCTTGACCTCTAATGGATTATTTCCACTTCACGCTTGTCTCCTGTGTGGTCGTGGTATTGCACCGATCGATTGCGCCATTCTTGCAGCAAATCCTAGACCTCCATTAATAAGCTTCATATACTATTTAACCTAGACAGTTCAAAATGAAATCACTTCGTCTTGTTTCCTAGTGAAATTTAAGTTGCAATATTAAATAGTCTCAGTTATCTTTTCTTTAAAAAAAACAGCTAGGGAAATGGATGATGATAAAATCGATTCTAACCGTTGAGAACATACACTTTTCATTGGATACTTGCACAGATTTGTAATATCGATTTATACCGAAGATACGAGTCTGCAATGATTGCACAAATATCTTCGAAATATCAAAGGTTAAAGAACGATGAGTTGCCATGTGCAATAACAGAGTATTGAGCTTTTGCAACTGATTTAAGTAATTATTGTAACATTTCAGTGAGTGCCATAAGTCACATTAGAAACATTTTTATTACCAATATGAAGTTCGTACAGATTTATTAAATTCAAGGTCACGCACTTCAGTCAAGTAGAGATAGTGTCTAAAATTTCCTGAAGTAATTTTAAAAATAAATTCTTATTTGTAGTACAAGAGTATTTCGTCCCTTTCATCTTGTGATCCATATTAATATAATTTGTAGATTAGATCCTTTTCTTTGTAGAATAATTTTGGTCAAAGATTAAACGATTTAGCTAATTTTGCACAGACCAATTAAGGATTAAACGCTTATTAGAGCTTACGCAAGTCCTTACCTATTTGATTAAATGCCGCATCGGCGTGGCCTTTACCAAGCCCTACTATGGTCATAGTGCGGTATGACTTCATCATATGTAGCAATCAAGAACTACTCCAATGTCGCAATGCGAACAGTCAATTATTTTAAGTCAAGTAATCAATTATCTTATAGATTACAATGTATGCCATCATAGATGGTTCGAAGGGTTAGGAGAAGACGTAATATCGAATTCTTGTTTACTTTAGCGACATCTATCGGGATTCAATGTTCTTACTGTGATGGTTGATTAGTTAATGTCATTAATAAGTTTAAAACTTTTCTTTGTTTTATTTTTTTTTAACATAGAGAAAAAAATTAAGTTTAAAAGCTAGACAAAAGTGACGAATGCATTTTAAAGCTAATTTAATGCTACATATGACCATGTTAAATTGATATTAAACGGAATTTAGAAATTAATTTAATACATTCCCGCTTATCGACATAATACTCTAATCTTCGATTAACTATGAATCAATTTTCTGAAACTATGCACCGTAAATTTCCAATTAAAACCGGCTTCTGAATAGATAGTTACACTGTGTGTCGAACTAATCCAGCAGCGTTGAATACAACGGGCGCTCTATGAGTAACAAGTGTACTATGTCTTAAGTTGAAATGATATTTACAAAGGAGCTAGAATGTGACTTCCTTTAAATGCTACAACAATGGTAGAGGCCGTATGTGCCCGAATGAACATTACCGATGAAATACCACGAAGTTGCAGGAAACCTGAGTGAAGCTGAATATTCGACATTAAGTCCTAGTTATGCCTTGAAAATCTGTCTCTCGGCTTCTCTTCTGTTTCTATCGTTACATGATATGATGGGAGGGGATCTGTGGAGGAAAGATTATTAAAAAAGTTTTGTAAGTTTTTTTTTGACTATGTTCGTATTATTCTTAATATCAAATGATTTATTTTCAGATATATTTTATGTGTATCATAAAACGTCAAAACATTGTTAACACGAATACCTCCTTTACAAGATTAATAACATCTGTCCAATGTGTTCCCATAATTAATAAGAGAACATTCTCGTTCACTAATTTATTGCTAAATTTAATTCGAGCGAACATCGTTAAACATCGTGAAATATGTTCGTGGATGTTTACAAAAGGCAACTTAATACATCATTCGTTACATTTAAAATATAGCCTTTTAACATAATACTTTAATAAAGATCACATTTTATTTTTGTAGGAACACTGTCAAGTCTAAAGAAATGTATACGTTCAAACGTTTTTGTAAGATTGATAAATAGTGACAAAAACCTATTAAAAAACCCGCATCCAAACGTGGATGTAATCCAATATAAAAACAATAATCCGACTGCGTAATTATAATTGTCTTAAGGCAATTATAAAACCAACATCATTCTATAAAAAAACGTGTAATTACGGGTCATAATAACGGATGAATCACGGCTTAGTATTATATACTAATATTATAAAGCTAAAGAGTTTGTTTGAACGCGCAAATCTCTAGAACTACTGGCAGGAATCGAGATTTTTTTTTGTGAAGGATGGTCTAACTATCGAGTAACATTACAGTTTATATAATATCACTCTACGACCAATAGGAGCAGAGCATAAATTAAAAAAAACTAGCAAAAACTAATATCTACGCGAACGAAGTCACATGCACAGCTTACCTACAATAAACTGGTTACCAACACGCGGGGTTTTGTGTTACATTATGTACATTAATTAATGATTTATTAAACAATCAACTGTGATAATTATATACTTACGCCGGTCTAACCCGACTGTCGAGACTCTGGACTCTATTGTATATATTTCTGAAAATCATTATCACGTCATAACAAAGAGAATAGGCGTTAAGTTTCTAAAAAACCTCACAGTATTTTACATCAGGTATTAGTATATTCAGTACAACGTAAATAAACTTAAATTACTTGTTATGTTCCGCGCGATAACGACGTTACAATATCACGATAACCGATGCTATACGATACCGCTCTATAAGTTAATCTTTTGTTCCTATACGATCTAATATTAATTTTAATAAATTTGATAGCAAAAAAT
>JAODUI010000003.1:3534895-3553078 GCA_027563995.1 Papilio gigon
AAATACATGTTGTTACTCTATGAACAGTGTAAAATGATGACGGATTCTTTGTTATTTTTTTTAAACTTCACATTTTGACAGTAATTCTTTGTTATCAGAATGCGCCCATTCGGCAGCAAGAGCAGCGTTAAGTTCCTCAGCGACCTGCACGTGACTGGGGAACTGACGATGAGCATGGCACAGGTTATGACTCCTTTTATTGCCTCAATGACTATGGATATGCGTAAGTACAACGACTGTTAAGTTATTTCATACTTCTATCTCGAAACTTTGATACAAAAACATATTTTTATATTTGAAAAACAGAGATACCAATTTGTTTTTCATTTTTCCAACAGTGCAAAGCCAAGGAACTCATCAGATATTGACTTCTGTTTAACAATGTCACTAGAATTTATTTCTTCTATAATGTTTTTTTTTTCAAATTTAAATTTAGCATGGTTGAAACAAAACAACTGATTTATATCGTTACACAAATACAGCGCAAATGATTTATTTATAATTGGTATTATTGTATAGTAGTACTAGAATAGTTTTGTATTAATCTGCGGTAGATGGCGTAGTTTCTACAACTTCAAACGCGTATTTTGCATCGTATCTATGATATCTATTCATTAAGTAGTAATTAGTAGTTCTAATGAGAAATACAGCGGATGAAGTTAAATTTAACTCACGTTACAACAAAGTTAAATTAATCTGCACCGGCAGTATATAAAGGATCAACGCAGCGTCCATCAACTTTGAATTTCGAAACTATCATAAGTTTCTCACAGACATGAGACAATATCCTTACAAGCATTCTATATCACCGGATACCTGTTTCATTCGTCGATAACGGACTTCCGTTAAACAACCAGTAATTAACTGGTCGCTTATTTTTTACAATAATTTAAGCAAAAATTTACAAATTCAAATTAATACATTTTATAAAGTACAGTAATATTTAAATGACATCATAAATTAGCAGTAGGCACATAATTAAAAAAAATATATTCTGTAACTTGAATACGAAATTCCTCACGAAAGACTTCATTAATTAAAAAAAACGTACATTCTTAGTATAAATAAAGTAATTAATTTGACAAACAATGAGTCACTATTTAATTAACAACACTACTTAGCTAAGTCCTTTCTTATCTCTTTGTTATACGTGTCTCAGATGTAGGTTACTCCAATAATCCCGGGATACCCGAGATGTTTACCTCCCACGTTATATTTATTGTCAACTTTAGATCGTTAATGTTGTTTGAAAATAAATACGCATCGGATTAATTGTAAATAATTCGAGTACATTAGAATTTTAATATTATTGAATCTGTGAAGAAATTATTAAGGATATGTATGCGTAAATCGACAAAGAAATCTTCAATCCTCTGACAGACGCCCACTTGCGAGTATTGATGTAACTACAAAGTCAAAAAATAGTTAAATTATTATGAAGCACAATTTTAAAAGAAAATCTCCGTATTTTTGTAACAAGTTCTGTACCATGTACATATATGTATAAATACTAATATTTTTAAAGTTGAAATATCTGTATTTTTATATTTAACGAACAAATTCAAATTACAGGACCGAATTCGAAAACATAATTTTATATTAGAAAAATACGTTAACACTGTAAAACACAGATCTTATTTTTTACTAGATTTTTTTTTCAATTCCGTGCCGACGAAAATCTAGGGTATTATAAAATATTAACAAAAACACAATACTTCAGTGCAACAAGGAATCATTAAATAAAATAAAAATTTATGTTACAGAGGACGTTGAAAGCAACGTAACGTACACACTGTCCGGGCAAAGAAGCTTTAACAATGACGATTACTTCATAATCGGACCGGAGAGGATAGCCGTCAGGAACTCTCGAATACCGACCTTCTTTTTACAACCGGGTGAGTATACATTACATGGATTTATGGAAGTCAAATGTCAAACGGCGTTTTACACCGAGCTAACTGAAGCTAACTGAATTTAAAGGTCCCCTGGGCTCATCTGGCCGGGGCTCTGGCCTTTTTATTACTTATTAAAGATCGCTGACTTCTTTGGTGTCCACTACAATCTTCCTAAGGGTCTTAAGTCTATGAGTTTAAGTGGCAACTGATATACATTAAAATCAAACAAGCGATAAATGTTCAAGGGAAAGTTAAAAGTTAAAGATAGTTTTTTTTTTTAATTCATGATGTTCATATGTCATAAAAAATTATTAATTTATGCACACGTATTGTCTCAAGTATTTGTAAATAATTAATGTTACTAGATGGAATGAGGTACTAGGGAGTTAGGAGAAAATAAACTAGTCGATACGTCGCCCGTCTTTTATTTAACAATCTCGAGCACAAACATTGTCTTCACATTACATAGTGTTTGTTACAAATAAATCAGTTAGCCGAGCGGTTTATTTTGGATCTAAAATAGTGACTTATTTTTGTATTTTACGTATAAAAATTCTATACCATTAAATTACAATGTAACAACTCTCGAGGGATCCCAATTCGAATCCACCCTAACCTAAGAGTCTGTTAAAAAGTATTCTCAAAGCCATAATTGAGTAAAGAATTTTTTATTTGACGTTGGAACTGAAAGGAAAAGATTAACAAATTATAATTGGGCCTCACCGATGTAACTAAAAGTTTACTATCATTATAATTTTATAAAACGTGTTTTGCACTATGATAACAACACTATTAACTAAATATCATATTTTCTAAAATAAACAGTGCATTTTACAATTTAGTAATAATGCAAAAAATACGAAGCTAGCAAAATCACTATTCTGTGATCTTAATAAATTTTTAACTCCAAAGAGTTTTTATGAAACAGAATTTATTGTAAAATTGTAACGAGTGATGACTTCATAATGTAATAATACTTTAAAAATACTAGAATTATTTGTAAAGTGTGAACAACAATACAAACAAACGTAAAACGTTAAAAAACTTTCAGAAAGGGCCTGTTCACAATTGCCGGTGTACAACTCGCTCCGCGCTATAAACATTTGAAAATTAGTGCGGATAAATTTCGTTAATAATATAAGAGCCCGGCAACGAAACCGTACTTGGGTTAATGCGTGTCCGACGGCCAATTGGCCATCATTTTTACTTTTAAATTACCCTCCCTAAATTAAGCGTTTAGCTTCCTAAAGCCCGTATCTTTATTCCGGCTTCGCAGGAAATCTGTAAAATATATGCGACCCTACGATTTTATCTACATATATTATTAAATAAACCTTTTAATAATTAGATGAAATAATGTTACCATTTATAAATTAATCGAATCTTATTAATTAGAAAACAAAAAATAAATAAAGACCACATATACGTAGACTTTTTTGCATTTACAAAACGCTACAGATATCAGACCTTACTACAGATGCTGCATTTTATATGAATCAATTTGAACCCTCAGAAACCCAGTCAAAAACGATCAATAACTAATTCAATATGACATATGAGGTCTTAAAAAAATCTAAAGTTAAAATACGTTATAGAAAATTAATTAAAAAATTACAAAGGAATATTTTCGTCCCGCTAAAATCGTAGATAGTTAGCATAATGAGTTGAAATAGAATAAAAGATGTTTAAATCCCCGAAGCCGTTGCCCCTTACATAAAGTTCCACCGAGCAGTCCAACTAACTGGAAATTAAGTGACACCCGCGGATCCAGTTTTATTCTTCTACCTCGTTAAATAGAAAGAAATCTTTTCCGCAATTCACGAGCTGCCTCATTATTCTCACTATTTAATTACAACAATAATTGAAACTTCTTTTTAACTACGACATATTGGTAAAGGCTGATAATGCTAGTTTCAGACAAAAGCAAATAAGTACTGTCGGTAAATATAACAGCCCCATAAAAGGTGTAAGCAGAAATATTCTGCATTTCGTCTGTTTCGCCCGCGTTCACATTCTCTCCATACATAGAGGCTCTATAAATTAAAAAAATACAATATGCACAATTATAATTAAAAAAAAATTGTTGTTTCGTTTGCCACCAACCAAAATGTGTAACTTTAGCTCATTAATTAATGAATCGATAATTGATTAAAAAGTAAATGGCGAAAGTTTTCGATTGTATTTCACAAAACATTTATCTTCTAAGCCCCGCCTTTTCCAAGCTCAGTGTAAATTAAAAATTCTTCACTTTTGCTATTTGCGAGTCCATGTAGGTTTATGGCAAACATTGAAATCCTATATGAAACGGAATGTTTAAATTTTTGTAAACAAACTCTCGACAGCTTTTTTTTATTCATTTTCCAGTTATATTTTCGCAAAATAAAATCCAAAAAGTATATATTAATAGTAACAATAAACACTCGTCGAACTCCATGATTTTACAATTAATACCACAATAAAACTTGTTCTATGAAATTAATTTGCAACGTCACATCTGGTCATCATAATCTTTTTTTTCTATAAAATACATTTAAACATACACTAATAAATAAAACGTCTAAAAGTTAAATACTTCTTCATACACATTGCCATTTATAAAATATAATCAATCAATTGCGGATGCTGATTCGGACGCTATTGATTTAGTCCCTAAGGGTGACAACACTTTTGACACAAAAACTTGCACGAAAAGCTTAATACTTACAAGAAATAACAAATATCCCTATAAGAATGTTCCTAGTATATTTTCATAACTTACTCGTATTACGAGTTGCTAGTTTTAATTAATGTTAAAGGCCACTTCTAACGAATAACATTGTCTATTTGTACCCTACGTGACTATTTATAAAGTAAACTGCGATGTGAAAGCTGTATGTATTATATATTGGAACCCTTGTTTCACCGACGTATTTTAGGTAGCTTAACACTGCCTATATTGTGTCGTCGATACGGTCGGATTGCTTAACTCTGCCTAAGGCAATACTTTCCAAATGCATGCATTCATGTACGGTGGATAGATGTATGGAACGTTTCAATAAATCGCCAACCCACATTCGTATACAGCACACTCTGCTGGCACTATCATTCACTATCGAGGTTATAAATTCGCTTTATCTCTATTCATTCTTTGTTCCCGCGATTTTAATGAAACAATTGGCGTATAGCGTATAACAAAATTAATATAGATTTGATTTGAAATGTTGGAAATTAATCAAGAGATCGTTTGATTTATACGGAATTAATTGAAAAAAATTACTGTTTCGATTTCTATAAAATGACCTTATAAATGGAGACAAGAAAGATAAGAAAACGTGGAGGGTATTTAGAAAGCTACTGGCCTGGGTTGTACTTTTATATACAACTCTGCATCCTAGGAGAACTCGGCAGGGTCTAGGTTAATGTTCAAACGTAACCTAATGACCTTTAACTAATTTAAACGATTCTACAGATTTCCTCTACATCCGAACTTAATTGTCGGTACTTATCTATTGTTACAGAGGAAAGCTATTATTTTCCGCACACTCACAATCAGGCTTAGTCACTAATGGCTTTCAGTCTGTGCGAGATATTAACTAATCCCCGAAAAAAAAACTTTCCATTTTTCCTGACTCCGTCGTCGACAGAGTACGCCACAGTAGTCGGCCATTTATCATTTCGGATCTGTCACCGATAGTGAGAAACGGCTTATTACACTTTCGCCTAATCACCCTCAGCAGATTTCAGGTGCTCAGTCCCTTTCGCACATTAATTTTGCACGAAGATAAAACGAATCGAGGAGTACGTAAAAGATATTTTATAGGATTGTCATTTCATAATTGTGTAACAATATTAAAGGAATAGAGGTATGTCTACATTTTATATAAGACAAGCTATTTTATATCTCAATGACCATTTCCTTGTTTCTTCTAGAATGCCTCAATTTAATAACATTTCAAGTATTTTAACTCCATCGTTCATGAATCGTGAGCTCAATTTTGTCATCAATCAATTAATTCGTTTATTATGAAGCACCGTCATTTATCACTGTTCCAATAATTAGCAATACGATACAATGAATCATGGCGTGTGCGGACACAACTGTGCCGATAATTCTGTATTAAATATTATAACAGTCACTATACTCTCACACTCTTAACCCATGGGAACAGTAAATTGAAGATCCGATATGTACATAATAATTGTTGTTAAAAAAAATCACCAAGCCCAAGCCTAATGCCATGCGAGCAAAACCTAACGTATCTATTTTAAATAAAGAATGTAACTAAATGTAACGGTGGTAATATTTTGAAATTCGAACAAAACTCATAACCGAAGATTTTTTTTATTTTAGACTTATATAGCGTCATGAACTTATCCACTATAAACTTAGTTGTGTCAATTTTCATGATCATTTTGCACAATTTGCTTAAAAAACGGTTAAAAAGTCTTTGTGTTTCGCATTAATATAGTAAGGTGTTTCGGTACGTGTCAGTCAATGTTGATAAATATATTCGGTACATCTACACGACAGAAATTCCATTTAATTAGTGTAGCACGTTGCTATCACTAGCTGTTCTACATAATGAAGTGTCATGTCATGACATTTCATTGTGACTGAACAGCGCATAATTCGTACCACGAGTAGTTGATTAAGGAATCTTACGCTATTTCAGTTATTTACGACTAGGGTCACGTTATTTAAGCAATAGAGATAGAAATAAATAGGTGACAATTAAACCTACAAAAACTAGTTTATTTCATTATGTTGAATATAAAAAGGGCAACACTACATTTAAAAATAGGCTAGTGATACTTCAGTTTAATATTTCTGAAACGAAAGAACTTTTTTTTTCTACTTTTATTCATTGACGATTGCCCCTTTTGTAAATTAATGTAGCTTGAAATATACGAAGATTGTGCGGAATATTTAGAGTGTAATTAAAGAGAACACAATAAATATAAAGCATTTTAAGTGGAAATTTCAATTTTAAATCTTCTACTTGTTGAATAAGAAAATTAATAAAACTAACCGTCAGTTTTTGAAAGGTCAATTCATTTAAAATATCATTATGTTCTTGTTAATCGTACCTACATAATAAACTGTTAAACATAGTAGCTAATTAAGGTTCCTAGAACGTTTGTTTAGAATTAATTTTGGATTGACGTCGTAATTAAACGAGCTTTTGTTAAATACAAATATTTTGGAAACCGTACGGTTTCCACTGGATGTTTACCGTGGATGTACCTATACTTTTTTTTAAATAGACTAAACGTTCTGTACTGTCGTAGGTTCATAAGTTCGTTCGTATCCGCGGTTACAGAAACCGTGTACTTGAAGATTTTATTTTAAATGTTCAAATTTTTATTAGCCGCGAACGTTAATATCTCGGAAAACGGAACGGTGAATAAGGAGTTTTTAATCCAATTAAGATTTCGAGTTTATACTGTTTTATATGATATTTTAAGTGTAAATCTGTAAAGCTAAAGTGCATATTTTGATTTCAGATACCGAAGACACTAGAATCATCGAGCTGGTACTACAAACTAATCAATCTATACTGGACCACCTGGCTAACGAAGTTGTGGTGGCGTTAATGCGTAATGTAGTTGACAATTTTAGATTATTTGCTAGTCGAGTACCTATAAAACATTACTACACGTATATACGAAACAACCCGTAAACAATTAGATATGTAATTTAATTACTGCCATAATAAATATTTTTTTTATACTGTACAAGGTTTTTTTTTAACATTCCTCTTTTTTAAATCATATGTAGCTTCTCTATATGTGGGTATAAGCAACCTAAGTTTTTAAAAATGTATTATACCTACCTTAATATTATTTGTTGGCGGGATACCAAAGTGCCTAGACAAACCCATAATGGGCTTAGAGGTACTTTTCATTTATGTACTTATGTATTTTATAAATGAATAAGAAAAAAATGGTAATTTCCGACTGTTACGGACAAAATAGTCTTAAAATCAGGAAATTATGTAGTCAAGATTAGAGAAGCCTAGACCTGAGTTGCAGCCATGGACTTAAATTGTAAATAAATAGTCTTGTATCCTCCAAGCTAATAACCAGTTTAGAGCACTACATGCTTGAAGAAATTATTGTTACCACATTGTTAAAAAGTTTTGTAAATAAAAATTGTTTTTATAATATTGAAATAAAAAAAAAAACATAATATAAAACAGGTTGTTTCATTTAACTTAAAAATTACAAATTCTTTAATCTCATTTGCTTAACACAAACAATCAAAAAACATCACCCAAGGATTCTTCCACATATTTTTTATATATTGCCATAGTTTTGGCTACAAAGGCTTCAAGGTGAAATATTGGCTTATTGCCCAGTCTCATTCGGTGTTCATACTCTGCTGCGTGGCTTGCAATCTGACATTTCATCAATATATCACAATTACGAACCAGTTCACATAAGAGTCCTGAAAATATCATATCAGGAGGAATGCCATGTATTATTAATTCATATAACTTTTGTCTAACTTCACCAAGTTTCTTTGGTGACTGCTCCGTTAAAATCATCGAAGCAGTCTCTCTGATATATTGTTGCCAGTCAGGTTCTGGAACTTTTTGATCGGTTGTAAATGGATATTTCTGTACTTTGCATGCTTCACACATTAATAATGCTCTACGTAAATTCCTATCAGCTGCTTTTGCGATGCGTATTGCTAACTCAGATGGAAGACTTAGTCCCTCTTTTTTGCACACTGAATGCAATACTGTGGCTATTTCATTTTCTGTAGGTGCTGGAACTCTAATAGTAAGACAACGTGATCTTATAGCGGGGATAACTCTAGATATTGAGTTGGCGATCAAAATAAGTCGGCATGTTGCAACGTATTTCTCCATTGTACGACGTAAAGCGTGCTGCGCATCTTTTGTTAGGTCATCGACTTCATTTAGAATGACTACCTTAAACTCACGTTGACCAGAAGAGTCAATTTGGTGCGTCTGTGCCACATTTTTAACCAAATCCATAATAACAACTCGGTCGTGAATGCCGACGTCCGTTGGGTTAACCTCAATATGATAGTTGCTACTTACAGTCATTATTTCTATTTTCTTATTGGATGGTGTTGTAAAATGCATTGTTTCTTGTCTCAACCGTTCAGCTCCAGAACCATAAAGTTCTCGTAACAAGCACATAATCCTAGTTTTCTTACCGGCACCAGAAGGGCCATACACAAGAAGATGCGGGAAATCACTTTGTTGAACTAGATTTTTCAATCTCGATGCTTGATCCTTATGATAATCAAGTTTCATTAAATCTTTAGGTCTATGTTTATCAACCCACAAACTCATTGTTCGTGTTGTTTTAATAAAAAATAAATGTAAACAAAAACACAATTTGGCGCAAAGTTGCAAAGTTAAATTTTAAGGTTTTGTTTGACATTTGACAAACATCTCGTAACGGAAAAGCCGAAAGCAAACAAAACAAATGCCCGTTCCTAGTCGTCATGAAAGTCATATCAACATTTTTTATTTTTCTAAGACAAAGTTTTTAATCAGAGAGAATTACGTATTAATTGTATTTATTTTTTTTAGATATTCCTAAACAGAAATAGGAAGCGAAGAGATTACAAACGGTTGTCATTCAATTGACACTAACAGTGACAGCTGAGAGTCTAGCCTGACAGCCGACGCCAACAAATTTGGCTTCAAGGCTTCAAGCAGCTTCAAGGCTTCAAGATTCAATAATTAAGAAGTTATCCTTTCGTACAGTATTGGCTCAAATGCAAAACAAAACAAAAAATAACTTGTCTTTTTAAGATATAATCAAGTACTAAGAAATTTGCTTTAGAATTCAATACCAAAAATATTGGCATGAAATAAAATGTTTTGTATGTCGAATATCTTAATATTTCAATTAATTTTCTTTGCCGGATTGAAACAAAGTTTTGCTGAGGACTTTAATCTTTTTGGAGAAGCTGGTCAAGCGTATTCCATAGAAATAAGTATTGGACACCCTAGTCAAAAGGTTGGTGTTTATATTTCCTAGCTATTTACAACAAAGTAACTTGTAGTAACCACAACAACTTGGATTAATAATTTGTTAAACTGCATGTCTCATAAATAAGACGTGGGCGTGTCAATATTAAGGCAAGGGGAGTTTTATATTATGTTTGACTGACTTCTTTTTTCTAACTGTATTTATAATATAATGTTATTTTTTCTACAGTTAAATGTAATAGTGGACACAGGCAGTGCAACATTAGCTATAGCGTCATATTTGCGGCCTGATAGTGATAAATATTTTCATTTGAAGAATTCAACCAGTATTTATGAAAGTGGACAAGAGGTTAGTTTTAGTTACTCATATTAGTTATGTTGTTCATAGTCCTTGAATAATTTTGAAGGAACCTATGCCTTGTTGTGATTTAATGCAGAAATTAATAACCAGAGGAATGTCAAATATATGATGGCCATCATAATATTTCATTTTTTCAATTATTGTAAAATAAGATTACTAATTATGATTAAAAAGGAAAAAGTACTTAACCAGAAATATTTTGGAATAAATTAGTGTTGTGTCATGTTCTGCACTTTACAATAAAACTATATACTATTGTGTATGAGTAAGACATATTAATAGTGTTTTTAATTATAATGATTTCAGATACAGGCCCAGTACTCACAAGGCACTTGGGTTGGCAAATTGGTGTCAGATTATGTTCACTTCCCTTCAATGCCCGGAGTCCCAGAAGTTAGATGTGATATTGCACTCATTACAAAAAGTCATAAGTTCTTTATGAATGGTTCAGGATGGCAGGTGAGTGACACTAAATTTTTTTTATGTCTACCAGCTATGTGGCTGAATTGATTTTTTTTGTTAACACTTAAAAACTTTTTGATTCCAGGGTCTCCTTGGTTTAGCTTACTTGCCAGTTGGTGCATGGGGGGACAATGTGATAGTTGGCTCTTGGCTAGACTCTATGGATCATATGCTAAATAAGCCAATGTCTTTTCAATTAAAACTATGTAGTGTACAAGGTTTAACTAATGCTACACATTATGGTAATTTGAAAATATTAGGTAAGTTTAATATCAAAACAAGTTGCAGAGGTAGTGAGAAATTATTTTCCTTTGGGAAAACTCGGACCTTTATGGGAACACGATGACGCCCAAAATGTCAATAAATGATTATATTAAATGAGTGTCATTTTCATATCCATTAATATGGAACTGGATTGTTTATTCAAATGTCACAATGAATAATGTAATTCTCTAAACCGTGTAAGGAAGCTATTTGAGAGAGCATGATAAATACGATCTTTTCCGAATAATTACGAAGCAGAATATTTTCTCACTATATGTATAATATAATGTATGTTTACCACTGCAAAAACAATTTAATGAAATTGTAACGTTTTGATTTTAATTTTTTTTTCCACTGATTGGTCAAAAAAAGATAGAAAAATATATATTTTGTGTTCTTATAGACAAGTATATAAATAAATATAAGCATATTTATATGCCTTATTCACTATATTTACAGATGACCGAATTGTAGCAAAGAATGAAAGTTTGGTGTTTCGTACCCCTGTTCTACGAAAGCGATGGTTCGTGGTGGGAGTTTTATCAGTACAAGTGATGTCGGACACTGGGTCGTCGGAAGCTTCGAAATTAAAGACTGAAAATGCTACGCACACAAATGTAACTCGTCAATCAATTTATGATATAAATGAAGATATATGCCAAAGACTGAACGAACAGAAAAGTATTGTGGACAGTGGAACAACTAATATACGGTTACCTGATGTATTATTTAGACAGGTGAGTATTTTTCATTTCTCGCATGAATGGTCCGCTGCCCCGGTGAAGTATCACGGCTACACAGAAGATAAGTGGGAAGTGAAAGCAATATCGTGTTTCGATTCTGTGCCTGCTGGAGGAGGTCGAATGTTAATCGTCTTTTCTTTTCCAACTTCATTACATGGTAAGGATGAGAAAGGAAAAGTGATACGGCAGAGTAGGGATCGCTTAGAATAATAAATATTTTCTTCATCATCCCCTTTCTTTCGATTAAAGGTAGACAACTCATCTGCAATATGAATGTCTATGAACAGCTGTAACTTCGCTATTTTGACGAATTCTAATGCCTCCTTATTTCCCATCTAATACTATAAAAACGAACATTATTATTTTAATACAAATCAATTTTTTGAACTAAAAATAGTCATCGTAATTTTAGTACAACGTAAATTAATACGGATCCTTGAAAAGCTTTTGTTATAATAGATGGCGCTAGTTGTTCAATAAAAAGGTTATATAGAAATTATTTTGATATATGATTTCTCGTTCCAGGTTGTAAGTGAGCTTAGGAGCGCCGCCCAGACCAGCAACGTGTTAATACTGGATGAGTTCTGGTACCACGGTGAGGTGAGATAATTGACTTTTTCACATATTTTGAAACAATGTTAACACTGGTGTAAGCACTGTATGAAAAATAAATGGATTCCAAAAAAAGAGGTTTTCATGTAAATTCGTACATCGTTCAGCCGCGTCATTGAATATTCTATCATCATCATCAGCTTTTGTCTGCCCACTGCTGGACATAGGCCTTCTCTAATTCCTTCTACGGTACACCGTCTTCAGCGATATTTCCAAACTGTAACAGTGCGATTTTAATAAGAGTTGCGGCCGGCAACGCAACTACAGTTCCTTTGAAGGTGAGATGACCATGGGCATCGGATAAATTAATATTTGCCTCCTTCTCGTATGAACAAAATGTAAAAAGGCAGCAAGAAAAAAACAAATAATTGAATGTAGGATATAGAACCCTTTTAGTAAAAGTTTCACAAAGTAGGATGTTGCGCAGGCCGCGTGCTGGCCGGAGCCGCAGCGCTGGTCGCTGCCGCGGCTAGCGATACACTTGCTCGACCATGACGCAGAGAACCAGTACTTTACCCTCGAGTTACCTCCACAGGTAAATTACTATAATTCGTTCTAAATTTCACTACACAATTGCATACTAGACTGGTAGAAATATGTTGCGCCTATAGATGATACGTATATAGTACGAATTATAGATGTATCGTTTATAGGTAAAGCAAAATGTAAATATTCAGTTAATTCTTTTAATTGTGCGCTGATGAAGTCGTGAACAATAATTCTATCGATAATTGTGTAACAAGATTTACAAATGTAATGTATGGAGAAAAATGTATTAATGTATGGATTTATCATTTGCAGAACTACATGCGCGTGGTGTCCGCCAGGAACAACAGCGGCGCGGGCGGCTCGGTGTCGGAGTTCTGCTACAAGCTGGGCCTGGAGGCGGGCGGCAAGGAGACCGTCCTCGGATACACGGCTATGGAGGGCTTACAGGTAACTTACATTTCTATTATTTTCAGTACATACAGATTATTAACAAATATATTTACAGAATTTGACAATATTTTGAAGTGCCAATAGCACAATTGTTAAAGGTACGAACTACCAATCTAGCGGTCATGGGTTTGTATCCCACTATTCGACTATTGTCGTGAATCATTCCTAACACTAGCTTTTTTATCCTTAACCAGGATTATCTTTAACCAGGAATGGTTACAAGAAATATTAGTAAGTTAACAAAAATCTCCTCTAATTTAATATATTTAGATACTTATTAATACGTTTTTTTTACTTTTAGGTGATATTTAATAGATCTGCCGGCTGGATAGAATGGAGGACATCAAACTGTGGCCCTAACGCGACCGTCAGTGGACCTTACAATACGTCTTCGTCACTCCTCGTGCGTTGTAAGTTGATCGAACCCTTGTCCGACGCGGCGATATCCATAAAAGCGGCCCAATGGACTCTTTTCGTAATCTCTATGGTCGCTTTAGGCGTCTTGGTGTATTTGTTAACACCATGTATAAAGATGTTGATTACAAAACCGTTGCCACGGTCACAACAGATCTCATTATCTCAAGCAGCTTTGGTGGAACAAGAAGGAACGTAAGCCTTTAATTATATTTCGAATTTGGTGGCGCAGCAGTGCGCCCGCCGATGTGAGCACGCGAATTTTTTTTCTCGAAGTGACTCATGGCACCTAAAATCCTGATAACTTTGTTGTGTATAAAGCTAGAACTTTTTTTATTATCTAAAAGATATGTGACATTATTGTTAGTTAAAAACGAAAATATTTTACCGATATTGTCAAAGAAATTGTTTTATAAATCCAAAACAAGATTATTATTTGGGAAAATTTAATCTGCTCTGTCCTATTATGTACGGTTATCTTTAATCCACTGGACAGACCAAAGACCGTAGTATTTTGTGCCAATTTGATTTCCGCCATATTGGCGCTGATGGTTGTGGCCGGAAACGGTGGTGTCAATTGGTACTAATAATAGAGATCAAATTAACTGTCAGTAAAATTCGGAACATAACGAAATGTTCGCTGGATAGGTCCAATGGTATCTATAGAGGTCACTGACACTTTGCCACCTGCAAATTCTCGAATAAAAATGTTCTGACAATAATTTACTTTTTTTCTAGTATATTTTAACAGTATTAAATATGTATTATTCTTACTTGCCAGTAATATATTGCAATGTTTAGGTTTTATTTTCGAAAGAATCCGACTAGGGTTTTTTTCAAAAACGAAAAAAAGGCAGCTTCGAAGCAAAATCTTTTCTTCGTAGATACGCAATATATAGATGGATTGTTTCACGAACTCTGTATTTCGTTTTATTACATAAGACATTTGGTAGGTTAGGTCTCTAAAAGAGAATTTAGTTGAAATTGATTGTTTGAGATAGTTAAAAAAAAACAAATTAGTCGTATTTGGTTCCTTTTGGGCGTAAAGTGTAATGGTATTGTAGCATGCCATGTTTAATTTTGGTTCACAATTTAATTTCTAATAAGGCTTTCACATTTTGTATGAAATTTAAAGGCGTGTGGATTAAGAGGTTATATAGCATTATTAAGGTTTTTTTTATTTTTACCTTTTGTGTATACTTCAATCAAATAAAAAAAAATCAAACTCAACGTAACCTTTTTGTCAAAGTATTAATATTGTAAGTACACCAAAATGACCACTCAGTATAGTTTAATGGTCATTTAAACAATTTTTGTATGATTGTAAAGCTTAATGAAGGGGTTCTTATTAAAGTGGTCAATTAATTGTGGCAGTTACTTTTTTCTGTGTATTGTAGTAATTTTATTTTTATGTAATAATGTCACTTTCGAGTTATTTTTGTTGTTTATTATACTATGTATAATATTGACTTGATTTTTTGTTGTACTTAATCAGGGAAGTAGTACGAATTTAGAAAAAATGAAACTGTATGTAGACACTTTCAAATATTTTTTATCTTCATATCCTTAGATTTAAGTGATTCAGATATTTTTTAATAAATCATAGAAAATATTTTTCAGTACTTAACACATCGTAATTGTATATTTTACACGTTTCGTCTTTACATAAATTTATTATAGCACTTCACATAGATTTGTATATAGGTTAGACCAATTTTACATAATATACAGTATTTCTCATCGAATTATTATTTAAAACATATGAATATTTTGTAAAATCTCATTAAATAGTGCAATATTTTAATTTTATAAGAAACAGAATGAGGCGACTTGATAACGTATTTTGGAAGTTTCTACGGTGAAAACCAGCGGTGTAATAAATATAGGCATTATTATTTATCAGTTAATGTAAATTATGAAATATTTTCTTCCACTTGTATTCCTTTGAACAGCTCATTATCGTTATAGTTTAAGACGTTCAGTGTGACAAATTGTGACCAATTAGAGAGTTGAATTTTATTAAAAATAAAATTTTTCTTTGAATATCTGTGTTTTTATTAAAATGATAGGTGTTTGCGACTGATCGTCGTGGAATCTATCTATCTCTATATATTTATATAAATGAATTGCTGTTCGTTAGTCTCGCTAAAACTTGAGAACGGCTGAACGGATTTATCTTATCTTGGTCTTGAAATGTTCGTGGAGGTCTAGGGAAGGTTTAAAAAGTGAGAAAAATTAGATTAACTTCCGGGAAAACCTTAAAAATAGCACTTTTATATTTCCCATACAAACATTTTGTTCTAAATAAAACGAAGAGGCAATTTGAACTTTATTGAATAGCACTAAAGTTCAAAGACTCTTGCCTAAGGCTTGACAAATCTTAAGTTTTGTCATAAATTATATTTCTGAACGCAACTCTGAATTTGACAACCAACTAATATGTCAATCCATCCTATCGCACTTTGATGCATCCTTCTATCTTTATGAGCGAAGATTACCGCTACCAGCGCTCTTTTTTATTGAAATTTTGTGATAGTGACACTTTACTGCTAAGTTAGTCCGAAATTTTCTTACTTTGATAAATTACAATTAACGATGCCAAGGAGAAGACGTCCTGACTTAGGTCGTCGCAGTCAATCAAATGTGCGAAGAGCTATCTCACGTGCTAACCGCACTCATGATCAGAGAGACACAGATCAAGAAAATAGTCGTATTGCTATGGCAGAATTGCGTTATTTAGTGAGTAACAATGAAGTAGATAGGCTTAGAATGCAACGAGTTCGTGCACATAAAACACAACAACAGAAAGCACGACATAATGAAATTGAGCGAATCCGCAGGCGCAGTGCTCGTGTGATTCTTGAACGAGCTGCATTCCACTATGATCCGGCAATTTATTATTGTACCGACAAATCGGTAACAATTGGGGAAATGAAAGTAATTTGTAAATATTGTAAGGCGTTAAAATACTCAGGTGAATCTGCTGGATTATGTTGTGCTGGAGGCAAAGTAAAATTGCCACAATTGGTCACACCACCAGATCCTTTACGCTCTTTAGTTTCTGGGATTGGAGATGATTCTATGCACTTTTTAGCCAACATTCAGAAATATAACAGCTGTTTCCGGATAACATCATTTGGAGCAACAGGTATTATACGGGACAATTTCATGCCCACTTTCAAGGTATTACACCAGAATATTTTTTGTTAACATTCAAGTATGTACTAGAATATATATCGGAAATAATTAATGGATAAATTAAAAAAAAATTACAGATACAAGGACAAATTTATCATTTACTGGGGGCACTGTTATCACTACCTGATGCAGATCATCAATTTTTACAAATTTATGTTGTGCGCAATTCAGATGCGGATGTTAATAATCATTGTGCTCACAATCCAACAGCGAAGAGAACCATTGTCCAAGAATTACAAATGCTTCTTCATCAGAATAACAATTTAGTAAACATCTTCAAAATAGCATTGGATCGAAAGCCATCTGATAGCCATAATATTGTCATTCGAGCTGGCAAAACACCTGCCGGTGAACACACAGGGAGGTTTAATTCACCTACCGTTGATGAAATGGCTGTTGTCAGTGTGGGAGAAAATTTACAATCTAAAGATATTGTGCTTCAACGTTGGAACAGTGATTTAAAACGTGTAGTTGAAACACACAAGAGTTATGATGGCTTACAATATCCTTTGATCTTCTGGCGGGGAGAAGATGGATACCATTATAATATAAAAATGGTAAACTAAGTAAAAGGTAAATAAATTGTACAAGATTAAATTGTATTTTTAAATTCAATTCATCTAAGTAACAAATTAAACATTTATCATTTATGATTGTAGGTGCTGAAACCAACAAAAAAGTTAGTGCTATGAATTTCTATTCATACAGACTCATGATCCGCCAAGGTGAAGTAAACCATATTTTGATGTGTCAACGACTTTTTCATCAGTTTACAGTTGACATGTATGTCAAAATTGAGACTGACCGATTGAACCAATGACGGCTGCGATCAGAAGAATGCATTCATCTCTGCGATGCAATAAATGCCGATGGTAATGTGAATAATGTAGGAAGAATGACAATTTTGCCAGCCACTTATATACGTAGCCCATGCTATCTGCACAAATATGCTGCTGTCATATGTCAGGCATTATAGCCAAAGTTTAATCAGCATCGAAAATAATCATCTGGGACGAATGCACGATGTCGCATAAACGTGCATTAGAAGCACTTAACCGAATGTTGAAAGATTTACGCAATGACTCAAGATGTTTTGGAGGAATAATGATTTTACTGCCAGTACTACACTGCCAGTAATTCCATTATCCGACTGCCGACGAAATAAACGCTTGCCTCAAATCGTCGAACTTATGGTGCTTTGTGAAAAAACTACACCTGACAACAAACATGAGAGTTGCATTAAGCACAAATATCCTAAAGGTTATGGGTGTGGACTACCGATCTAGCGATCATGAGTTCGAATCCCACCATTCGATTATTGTCCTGCACGATATCCTAAA
>JAODUI010000003.1:3563331-3578420 GCA_027563995.1 Papilio gigon
TGCCCAGCTCTATTAGACTTCCGATTCATATCTGCATTCCTCGTTTCAATCCATGATCACGGTCAATTAAGTATAGGATATCCTTATTTCTACTTCCGATTCCTTTTATGAAATACAAGCCGTTGTCAATATTCACGAATAAAATAAACACGACTCATAAATTATCAACTTCTCCAAGACCTCGAACATTTCGAGTATTTTAATAACATCGTGAGGATATTTTAAAACTATTTCTAGACTAGATGGATCCACGTTGCAGTGCGTGGAGGATACAGTTCAAAACAGCACCAAAATACCTTAAAAGTAATAGAATTTTTTATACTAGATTTTCCCCGCGACTTTTTTTTCCGAGATTAGTAACACAGTACCTTCTAATATTAACAATGTATGGCTATTGCGAACTAGGTAAGAATTCAATCTGTGTCAAACATCATAAGTTGTTAGACAAATTTTGATTGACACAAGACTGATAAGGTCCTATGGTATTTTTTGTAAGTCATTTTCTGTTTTATTCTAATCTTATAAAAATGTACCATATTTAATACTAGTGTTAAGATTGTTTAAGTTGCCAAATGTGACTAAAAAGTATTAAATGAATATACAATAAAACGAATAGATGCAGTGTTTCAAATAAGTTTGATATCTTGAAAGTCGATTTTCGACATGTCTTTGACAACATTGTAGGATTTAACCTTTAAAAAGGTTACCGAAGTTGTTTTTTCGCCAAAGTTTTATGCTTCGGATTAGGTACGTATAGGATCTCATTGACGTTTTCTCGAACGTCGAAGGTCAAACACACTTTGGGTTGCTGCGCCAAAGGAGTAAGTGAAGCTATAAGTCTAAGGTCGATAAGAAGTGTGATTAAAATAGAGATAAATATGAAATAAAGTACTTGGCGTGTATTTAAACAATTTAAATTAATTGAACAAAGTATGTTTATTACGTATTGTAAAAACGATGTTATATTATTAATTACTTAGTAGGATAATGTTGCTTTTTTATTCTCGCGGACATTATTACCTCGACGTCCGTATAAATTGTCTGTCGCGGTCACTTTTGCAACAGTGAACGTTTTAATAGCATTTATCTCGGAACTTTGAGTGTTATAAAATGATTTATTTAACGTTAGTCTTAAACGTGCTTCTGATCGGGATAGCGAGTTGTGGAGGTTAGACAAATATATTTGATAATTACATTTTAAGGTGATGGTTTGGTTGGTAATATAATATCAAGCTTTCGAGTCTAAATTACGTAAATAAATACTTTATTTTTTTAATAAAACATTAGCAGATCTATATTAATTTAACAATATTTCTTTACCACTCCAACTAAGGTTAGGATTGTGCTAGGATATGGTTTACGACAACAGTCGAATGGCGGGATTCGAACTTTCGACAGCTAGATCGGAAATCCATACCCTTAACCATTAGGCTTTTGGCGATTCAATTATACCCATCTATTGTCATTTAGTAGATCTGATGTGTGCCCCCGTGTTAGTTGTTTAAAAGTCCTTTACAATTAAAACGTCAATTAAAATTTTGTTAACAAACAAAATAAATATACAAAAACCTAGACTATGCTAATGATGCATTTAAAATTGGTACTATTAATAGCAACATGTTTACCTGATAACCGGTAGTACTGGTTTATTGATTGAAGCTCACGCTGATACAAAGGAAGAGTTAGTCTTACTGTTCTCGTGATAACTGTCAGAAACTGTCATGTCTATACCTCGGCTGTTGTCACGTATAGGGAAAGTTAACCATATATTCTAGTTTCATAATACAAATAAAAATCTGTGCACAATTTTATAATAAGCATATTTTTAACATAATAGAACCATAATACTGCTTATAATAAGAGTCTAACTAACTTGACGGTGAAGGTACCGACTAGTTTAAATCTCATTGGGATCTTTTCTTAAGGTATTGGTTGTAGCGGTCACAGCTCGAAATTAGTCGGTACCAACCAATCTGGGCGTGAATTAAGTCATTACCGTTACTACAAGTAGTATAAGATAATGATTCACCAAAGTTTTAATCATTTTATAAAAGAGTCGGTACTACATTTATTATCTGTTCGTCTAAGTTAGTTTTTTTTTAATACCAAAAGATTTTTGTTTTACGAGCGTCTTTTGTAATCAACCATTGCTATGCTCGGATATCGTTAAGGATAATATTGTTGATTGTTTTGCTTGCAGTTTTACCCGTGGACAAATGTAAATTAGAGGACTCGTCATGTCTGATACCGGCATTCCAAAAGTCGCTTCCCATCTTCATGTCTGGTATACCGGAGTATGGAGTTGATGTACTCGATGTAATGAAATTAGATGAAGTGAAATTCGAGCTCGCAGGCTTGAAGTTTGGACTCAAGGACGGTACAGTTAAAGGACTGAAGAACTCTATTATAGATGATGTTAAGTAAGTAATTTCTCAATTAATTTAAAAGTCACTATACTTGGAGATGTTAGTATACATTTCTTAGACTTTACTTAAATTTAAATACTCTCATAATATTTTTTTTTTATAATTTACCCATTCCCTAACTTTAATACGTAACATAAAGTTTAAAACCCGATGTAAATGTAGGGCTTGTTTCTACAAAAAAAGAATTATTCAATGCGTGACAGTTGAGATCGTACCTAACAAAGAGAAAAGCATTTTCGCTTGTTATAACAGTATACAGTATGAGTGTGGGTCGTCCTCCCTCTGAGTGGACCGACGGCTTAGTGCGGACAGCAGGAAGTCGTTGGATGCGGAAAGCGGAGGACCGCATACTGTGGAAGGCATTGAGAAAGTCCTATGTCCAACAGTGGACAGACGGGGGCTGTGGATGATGATGATGATGACAACAGTATAGATATAATTTTCTCTCTCTCTCTCTCTCTCTCTCTCTCCGCTGGCGCAGCGACCCGAAGTGGGTCTTGGCCTCCGACACAAGAGAACGCCAACGTCGCCTATCCTAGATATAATTTTAGTAGCTGTTATTCATAGGCCATTGAGTTGCAGATTCTTATCTTTGACAGACGGAAGAGAGAATTAATAAAAAAAAGTACACTTCAGTACTAACCCTTTATTTCATTTCTTCTTTACGCATTAGAAGGACAGGTTACGTAAGAAAACTAAAATTAAGCCTTAATACTTCAGTCATCAGACGAAAGCTCTTGACATCTTCTTTAATCATTCTATACAAATTTACACATTAAATCTTGTTTTTGCGTCCACTGTTGTTTGAAATACATGTTAATGTCGCGAGACAATTATGCTTTATGAAAAACCTTTGTTCTCACCGGATACTTCACATTGCGTAATTAAATATAATAAGATAACAAACAATCGTTAATTTTTTTTTATAATTATCCAATTATTTTAATTTTTTACGTTGTTCTGAGGTATTTTTTTTTTTGCATAAATTATATTCAAGTACTTTTTCGTGAATAACTTTGAATACTTACAAAACTGTGCTTCTTTTATATAACCTTTAGATTAATATCCGTATATCAATCATCTAATGGGTACGGAATACAGAACTAGCGGTCGTGGATTTCAATCCCATTCGTGTTGTGAACCATGTCATAACACAAGCTTTTTCAAGCTTATTTGGAATGATTATTAATATTCTATAAACAAATGCAGGATTGATTAAATATTGTATATTTTTTAATACTTCCAGATGGGATCTTAAGAACAAAAAAATAAATGTGGTCTATCATGTCGACTGTAGCATTAAAGGACATTACACGGCCTCGGGCCGCATTCTCATCTTGCCCATCACAGGAGATGGTCAAATGAAACTTAAATTAAGTAAGTAAATCTAATGATTAACCACCAATTATGTGTACCGACAAGTTTCGAGCCCATCGGGGGCTCATCTTCAGGATGAGTGGTACTCACCTGTACTAGTCGGTACTGACACCGATTTACACGTGAGTTAAGTAGTAAAGCTTTGTAAAGATAAATTAATTTGAAATTTCAGAAAATCTGCACATCAAATTAATACTTAACTATGATATAGAGAAGAAAGACGGTAAAGACATTATCAAACCAACATCGTTTAATTACGAATATGAAGTCAAAGATGGCGCTCACTTTGATTTAACGAATTTGTTCAACGGCAACAAAGAACTGAGTAAGTACATCTATAAACAAACCAGGAGATAAGATACGATTAAGAAAAATTTTAAAAAAATCATTCAGTATTTAAAAAGTTAAAGTTTGATTCCGCAAACGTTTTCCACTAAGCTAGTTGCCGCACGGCCGTACTATAAAATTAACAAACGCGCTAGTGTGTATCGCGTAAATTGTGAATCGCGAAAGTGAAATTGATGATGCGCGTGTCTAGATTCTTGTGGCTAGTACGCTAGCTAAAGAAATACGCTATTACGCTTTCCTCAATTCCAGGTGACCCGATGTTGAAATTCTTAAATGAAAACTGGAAGGAAATCACAAAGGAGTTCGGAGGTCCAATGTTAGAGGAGTCCGCCAAGAAGATATTCAAAAGCATTGTTATATACTTTTCTAAAAATCCTATCGCAGATATTGCGCATGTTTAATTTTATTGTTTTCTTATTAATGGTTTGTTAACAATTTTCTGTTTAAGTAATTTATGATGTTTCTAAATATATTTTGGTTTCATACAACTGGTGAAATATGTTTTTTTTTCCTTTTATGGACCATTGAGACTGTTTTGTTTTTTCAAACATCATTCAACAACAGACAAAGACTATTAAATAATCATGATAAATATACTCATCGAAGTTTTTAAACATAAGTAGATTATTGTTAATTTACTAATATTTCTTGTTACCATTCATGTTAAGCTTGAAAAAGCTTGGATATGGTTCACGACAATAGTCGAATAGGATTCGAACCTGCGACCCGCTGGATCGGTATTCCGTACCCATAACCATTAGGCTATTGGCGCTTCAAGTAATATAGTAGAGAGTTGAGATTCTTACAAAAGTAATATGAAAAGAAGTTGAGATTTCAGGAGTTCGCGCTGTGATTTATTGACTACACTGTCATGTTGAATTTTTATGAGCAATTCGTAGCGAGCACATTTGTTATTTACAATTGACTCGCGTACTATATTGCGAACAGTGCTTCTTAACGTAAAACAAAACACTGGCCTTATCATTTAAGATACTGTTACATATTTAAAAGCTATTTAAATTAATAAAAATGAATTCAAGATCGTATTGCATTTAATATTTAAATTACATTGACTTTGGCATTGCATCGCTTGTTGCACTTGTTATTTGCAAATATTTTCCTGTAGGCGCTTAATTAAAACATTACACATTTAAATTTAAATACAAATAATTACGTCAATTTTGATTTATGTTCGCTTTTCATTGGAATATTTATCATCGAGTACGTTCATGAAATGTATTAATTAAAGGCGTTATCCCGCATCGCAATTAATATAACTGAAACTTTCGAATGACAATTTTCAATGAAACCAATTACGCACGCCGTTATTAAATCGAGAAATGTTTTAAAGAACATAAATGATATTTATATTACAAGAAAAGATCAAATCACAGTCATTTAATATATACATATAAAATAAAATGAAAGTAAATTCTTTATTAGGCGTAATAAAGTACTGTTTAGATTTATAATCGGACCGTGTATGACTGCCTTTAGCTTACATAATTTATTCAACACTTAATTTACACATGGCTTCACTTGAGAGGGTTAGATTCTTACACTCAGTAAGGGATGAGAGATTTGCATAAGATTAATATGTACCATTTTCAAACCAAGTATTATTTATATCTCTTTAACATAAAAGGTTTCATATCTACTAACTTTAAACAATAAAAGGTTAAAATCGCATTATTATCTCACACAATAATCACTCGTTTAAGGAAATATGTAAAGTAATGTACCGTTTGTACTGGTGCGATAGACTAGAGGTTAAACTATACTGTACTTACTGGACCATAATTATAATCATAATACAAAAAGACCATCTACAAGAAAAGTCTTATCACTACTATACTCCTCCTATATCCAAGGGCGTCACATCCTTAGCGTATCTGCTTCTTATAATCAATGTCAAAAGATAATCCTATCCATATCTTTTCTGCAATAAACTTTCGCTACACCGGAAATGGGGGCGATAAGAATAATGTATTATGAATTTTATTTTAAAGGATCATAGAGATTCAAATGTATCAATAATTATAGTGCAGCCATAACCAGTACAACTATTTGTAACAATTGTCAAACTAGATAGAATCAACTTAATTGAAAATTAAAGTAACGTTTTAAAATCAAATTATCAAGAACAGTCCAGCTCCACTTGTTTACAGTTGGAAATAAATAAAACGTAACGTAAAATATTAAGTAAGAAAATTTACCAAACTTAAGTTAAAACTCAATTATTGTACCACACATTGTGAAAGAAGACAGGAGAATACGTTATGACATGATGCAGTCATATGTTTCAGGGGATAACCCTCATGTATACAGTTTTAAACAGAATTTAAATAAAATTAAAAAAAAATAACGAGAAGAAATACTACAAATTGACTTTAAATACAATTTGATCTTGAGTTCAGTAAATTTGCAATCTCGAGTTATAATAATAAATTACATTTCATAAATGAATAACATTAAGCAGTTTATCGGATTTCATTTGATTACAATAAATCAAAATACGCTAAGACCGAACTCATTTATCAATCGGAGGCGGAGCTGAGTCTTGATAAATTCATGAAGCATTAACGAGTTGATCTGCACTGTTGATCTTTAGAATTGAGATTTCTTAGAACTGTTTGTGCGGGTACCGCGATATTTTACAGCAAGGACCAAGGACAGATGTTTATGTATCCCATGATTATGTTTACATAATTGTTTCCATACAAACTTAAAGACAATGATAAAAAAACTCTTCTTTTTAGATCATTCAAAACTTTTGAAGTTGTTTAAGTCGCTTGTCAATTGTTTTTAAAATATTTTAACACGACTCGCTTAGCAAGGAAACCGATTACAGGAAGTTGTCATTAGTGGTACTTTATGCATGTGTACAGACTACAAAAAAGCTAGCTAAAATTTTAATTATTTAGCCTTAGTCAGCCATGCGATGTGAGATATAGCTTTTAGCATTTTGGTTCTGCGAAGTTAACAATGTATAGGACCCAACCTGCACCACTTGTAATGAGTTTTTTGGATGTCCAGTACTACAAACTTTCATAGAAATTTGCCTATAATATAATGATGTAATAATCTGCCTTTGTAAGTAATTAATGTTAAATTTATTATAATAATTAATTTTGTTTAAAATTCGTAATCTTGATTAGTAAAATACCACTTAATTCTTCTTTGGAAATACGTTTTACACTTTGAATGACAACTAGAAGCCGCGGAATTAATATTCAAGACAAATACAGGGCAGCACAGTTTTACACTCTTTTAACTTGGCCCATTATTCACGGCGTTTCCCGACTCGGTTCACGAGCGGTACACAAAAAACTTTTGGTCGAAAGTGAAAATTCATTTTTGTAATCAATTTTAAACGTGTGTGGAATAATCAAATATTTTTATACGTACGTATAATATGTCATTTTTGGCTCCTTTCCAATCGCTGAACTTTTTTCATTATAGACAAAAAAAGGTTAGAAAAATCGAGGATTTTTTTTTACATGTTTATTGCAAATATTTTCTGACATGCCTTCACCATACGGAAAAATAATCTTATGGTTAAGTGTAACACAGATTAATGTAAAATATTTGAGATGAAAAAGAAACAAATTTTATTTGAACCATTTAAAATAGGATTTTATCAGTCAATCGATATATATTTGGTCTTTTGTTTTATTAAGCGGAGTATTCATTCTAGCACCTCGACACATCGCCCTTGATCTTAGCATTACAAAGAACCTAATCTCAATGGAACTATTGTCTTAGGAAGTACCTTACGACGTCGGCCTTGCTTTGAAACGACTGGAGAGCTTTGTGGGGTGCTTATAATTTACAAAGAAGCATTTGTTACTATGTTCACAGTGAGTTTTCATATCAATATATCAAGTTTTTTATAACGAGAAATTAAAATACAAAACTTTTTTATATACTATTCTCTCGTAAATTGTAAATGAATTGGCTTCGTCACTGTTTATCCACAAAAGGTATATATATATATATTATTTAAAAGTTTCATATAAATGTAGTCAAATATTATACATTTATATCTGGCAATTTATGCGTTTGGCACGGTTTCAAACATCGTATTTGTTCACGTAACTCGAGTATAATAAAGTTAGCAGCCAGTGATAATCTCGTTCGAATTATTGTGTTATATAGTTACAATATAGAAAGATAAACAGCCATAAAATAAGGCTTGTAAGAGGCTTATCGGGAGTACAGGCGGATTTTATCATCCCGCGGTGGCTTGCTGTCCGCAGAGGGAGCCGACAAAATGTTTCAGTAATTTCAGTTCTGCTTCGGGCGCGGCGCCGGGAGGCTGTGTTCTCGTTAACTTTCCTAACGTTGTTCACGATACGAAAGTAAATCTTTGAAGTTGTAACTTTGATTTAAGTGCGTGTACATCTTTTGTTTAGATAATGTATCATTTTTAATATATTAAGGAGAATTTTGTGATCAAATATTTCCTGATGCTTTTAATGAATGTTGACAGAATTGACTGATGTATGTGGTAAGTGATACCTCTGCTAATTGCTCTTTCATCTCGGCCACTTAATCATCGATGCCTGTCTCTTTGCGTTACGTACTATATGTTTAATAACTGAAACTAATAAGTGAAAATTAAAATCAAGACATGACACTAAACTAAAAAAATATATACTTAATTGAGGAACCTGCTGTATGGAATAACTTACTTACAATATCGTATTCCAGTTTAAAGGTATACGTCAAACATAAATTAATTATTGGATGGTTAAATAAATAACAAATATGAAAGACAATAAACTCACGAATTACTAGACGTTTTTTTCGATAATAGTTTGGTACGAAAATATGTTTTTTCCAATTAAGAATATATTTATATAACGGGTTTGTTTATAAAAAAAAAACTATGGCGGTTTAGTAAATATTTATTTAAACATTCCAGTTGAAAAATTTAATATTTTAACCGTACTTTTTTTTTGAACATACATACGTTAACAGAGTAACTTTATTTACTAAATAACCTTTATGATTAAATTACTTCCAGTTACCTTTTAAGGTTCGTTTGCTTTACATTTGTTTTATTAAATCTTTGAAGAAGGTTTTCACTAACGAAGGTTAAATAAATTTTTGTTTATCATTTGTAGACTTTTTTGGCTTGAAGGTAATAACCAGGCATCAAAACCTTTAAATCAATAGAGATAGATAAACAGTTAACCGTTACCGATTAGGGAATCATTCGATGATGATGATGAAGAATAAATTGTGTGGAATTTATTTACTTTATAGAATGAGTTTTTATTTTTTTGCAAATATTTATTAAACTATCCCTATTACAAAGTTTCGACTAAGTAAATCATTTTAGTATACTTTGTTGAAATATGTATTTTATCCGTAATGCAAACTCATAGAAATTCATGTATGACATAAATTTTGGGACATTATGATTTCTTCGACACAATACTGGCAACCGTACACACAATACGTATGATTTATGCCCTCATATTTTACCCTTATACTTTATGGTCCACAAAAGAATGAGCCTTACTTATGCGTTATACTTTATATGAACATTTAAAATATTGTTTAACGGGGTACATAATGTGACTTGGTTTTTTGCGAACTAGTATCTGACGATGATATATACAATTGACATTTTTAAATAATTTATTCTAGTCAATAATAAAAATAGTAACTTATTAGGAGTCTAAGTGTTCTAACTATTTCTTCGATATGAAGCAATTCTACAAGTTAGGTGCTTCAACAATTCAAAATGATATTTCTCCCGTCGCCGTGTAATTGGTTTAACTTTTCTCTAGATAGCACCACTCCGCTTGAAAGGTTCGTCTTAAAATAATTTTGGGACAAAATAATAAAAGGAAATAAAGCCTTTGAAGGGAATAAGGCTACTTGTCAAAGGTTAAATTTATTGTCTCTACATAGCTTTTGTGTAGTCTCGAGATAGCTTTTGTGTCGTTTTTTCTTCCTTTTGAATAATGAAGTTTGACAAAAATGATTGTGGTTCGCATTGTATTTTAGATGACAGTAGATGAAACGGTTTGTCAATTATATTACTACAACGTTTTTATTGTAGTTGAGAAAAAAATATCTCATTAAAACCATGAAGAGAGTACTCAAGTTATTTTCTTAACATTTAAAAGTTTCTTTCGGAACCATTGCAAAAACTCATCTTTATTACAAGAAATAAAAACTACCTTTTATGTCTTTATCGGCATATTCAACTGTGAAAATTTTCTTGTTTGATAAATAATTTGTTTGCAAAAATATTCTGTTAAGTGTAAACAAAGTAATATAATATTTATTGCGCACTTGAAATTTGCACAACAAAGATAAATGAAAACGATTCATACAACATACTTAGGACATTAATAATTACATAAAAGAATAGAGACGCTAATAAAACTATTTGTGATTCGCACGCGAATGTTAATCAAGTGTTAAAATGTAAGTAGACAAAATCCTAATGGGCCAAATTAGCTCATTAAATATTATAAGTTTTACGTAAATTTCATATCATCAGAAATTGACAGCATTACCTTAACTGAATTAATATGTTTGTAACTACAAACACGAAATATCTTACTAACATTTTAACGCCAAAGTTTAGAATTTAGATGATTGGTTGTATGAATATTGTTAGCAGATAACTCCAAAACGGATTATCCGATCAGAATTAAATTTAGCACAGAAACAGGTAACAATCTAGAATAGAGCATACACTATTAAAGTGTTCAGGTTTTTAAAATCGTGCATGGACGAAGTCGCGGTAGATAGCTAGTAAACAATAAAAAGGTTTAATAGAATCAAGGTACTCACGTTAAATTTGTCATTCTATAAATTGAAACAATCATTTGTATTACATAAAGGATGTAGATTATAAAAATGTTGTTTGCTCCTTTCTAGTAAATATGCATTTCATGTTGGAAGATTTTCCAGCGGGTCTTAGTCAACAATAAAACGAGGTCTTGTAATTTGATTTTCATATCGTATTTATGCTTTCACGGATAACATTTATTTTCTTACACAAATGATAATTATATAATTGTATATTTTCGTTTTATTTTGAAAGAAATGACACTGTTTTTTTTTATTTTAACTTTTTAAACTCATTAAAATTGCTACACATGATTTCATTTTTTTAAAAGGTAAAGGAAAGGAAGGGATACATACTTGTAACATTAAAATGGTGTACTATGACGTCACTTCTCATTACCACCGATTTGTAGATCATGATATACGACAGGCGCGTATTCTATCTATCTGTATTATTAGAATTGTACCGTAAATGTTGGTCTAGTCTGTCTCCAGATAGAATATATGTATTTCTAGAATCTAGAAAGTAGGAATTCATAGAGAGCCTGTAATTCGTGAAAGGCAATCAATCAATTAAAGGGACTATTGTCGACTCTGGTCGCGTGTCTGCTCAGTAATTGCAGAGATACGAGATTCTCGAGTTAGGCGTCAAGCTGGCGCTAATTTCACGAATTTAGACCAAACCAATATTGAAGGTGTGGTTAATTGTATAACATTGTACCTAATGTTACGTTTGATTTACACGCATTGATAATTTTAGTATAGAAATGTAAACATTAGGAATTATTTAGGTATGTAAGTAATACTTTTCAAAAGAATTCAATGTTTCCCTTTAATACGTATGACAGTCATCATCAATCTGTCCTTTGCCCTACGGAGGGTCGGCACAGTGTGTACTAATCTTCCATAAATCTCTGAAAGCCTTCATATCTGAACTTACACACTTCCTACGCTTGTCCTCTTTCACGCAATTAATCGTAGAACGTAGAATCAAAAAACTCATTGCTATAAAAGCAGTGTAACGAAGGAGTATTGCCGTAAATCATATGATTAAAATGTATCCATCAGCTCATTCGTTAATGTAGACTAAAAAATAGTCTTACAATAAATTACTCTCATTTAATTAATGAGGTCGATCTGATGTCAAGAGCGTCACATGTGTCGCCCGAGAGAATACTCGTTGAAAATTGACATTTCATTTCAGTTTTACATAGTTCCATTACTGTTTCTGATTCAAATTTTTGACACCCATAAACATGTTCATAAATTTTATCTGTATTAAATAAAATATTTATTCAGTTAATGCTACGTTATTTCAACAGTTATTTTAAAGTAAGTTACGTTGGTAAGAATATATCTAGCTATTGTTTTTTTCACTCTAGTGAAGCGATTCTCTCAGAATACGAGTAATCTAACATTATTAAGTGTTTACTCTAAATAACACGATCGCAGTTTATTAATTAAACAATTTAAAGTTAATTTAATTACTCTCTTTTCTTTCTGTCAAAGAGGTTTTAATCTTAAAGAATAACACTAGTCTAATGTCATTGTTGTTTATTAGAATTCAAAGTATATGGGCATGCATTTGAATAGCAACTACGAGGCACTGTTTAATTAACATTATTAATAAGGCCGGTAACATATTGAGCACTTCACTCAGCCTAACAATCTCCCCTTGCTTGGTACACGGTACTGTAGTTTTGTACAGGTGCACTCTATTATGAAATGTGGTTTCTTGTCCTTTTAATTAACTCAAGTTTCTTCTGCGCCTTTGTATTCAGTGTATGCCGTTTAAGTACATACAAACTCTTTCAAGTTAAGTAACTGTGACAAAGTTCCAAGTGTAATAAAACTTTGAACATGTTGAATTTTAAATATGTTAAGTCAGTAGCAATTAGTAACCTACTAAATGCGATAGTTAAGAATTGAAATGTATATTTTGATATACTTTAGCAATACATTCCAAAAGCTAAACGGATTTAGATGAAAATTGACATGGTGATAAGCTACTTTAAGACAAGTTGGATGCGGAAGGTGGAGGACCGCATACTGTGGAAGGCATTGGGAAAGGCCTATGTCCAGCAATGGGCAGACGGGCTGATGATTATAATGATAATCTACTTTCTGGGACAGTGCGTAGGATACTTTTTAAGCTTTTTTTCTCGCGGACAAAGTCGCTGGTTAAAGCTAATACAGTAAAGGTTCACTAGGTATAAGTTTTTTATCTATTTAATATTGAAGTAATGTTTATCCGCCCTAAAATGTTGAAAACGTAGCGTCTAAAAGTAGGTAATAACTGTTGTTCAGTGTTATGCCTTTTAAGAAATCTTCTTAAACGGGGGAAAAGTTAAATTGAAATTGTTTTCTTAATTTGTACGAGGCTCTGAAAAAAAAACAACTCGTGTCGAATTCCCGTGTAAAATTATAATTTGATAACGTGATGAAATTCTTTATAACTTGAAGGCAATTGAAATATTTCTAGTTAATTAACATTTTTAAGAATTCGTTATAAATTAGCAACGTCAATTTAATTGTGGATTTTTATAATTGGATGTAGAAAACATTTTCGTAATAATGTTATAGGTCGAAAAAATCATAAGATGAAGGGCAACAAATGCGGATATAAGGACAATAAATAAAAAAATATATATATTTTTATTGTACCCGCTTCGTGTTTAAGAAATATTTTTTTTTGTCATGCAGACACTATTTTTAACTTTATATGAAAGGTTTTAGAAGAGCTGAATAGTTTTTTTTATTAGATAACTGTTTAGTTTGTGTTTACTCAGCACATTAACCTAATAAAAGTAATAAGTTGCGATCCTGTTTTTGAGCCGGGACTGTAGTAACCTCGCTCCGTATCAGTTTTTAATTAAAAAGTACGAAAGTTTTCAAAACCGCTTCAAAATATGTGCACTAATTTTATAGTTCGGCGATATCAAGCAACTATATTGAACTAACAGAACCGCTACCCGACTCAAAATTAAACAGAAAAATACTTTTTTAACAGTAAGTTTTTCTTGTCAAAGTACTTGTGACAAAAAAAAAGTATGGTAACCTTACATAAGTACAATGTACAAATATAAATAGAGAAAAAAAGAGTAGGGACCGTGAGTCTGTAGAGGCATAAAAATTATTAATAAAAAAAAGTTCTTGTCAAGACGAATTAAATGAGCCCAAACTCGATGGAATTGCGTCGTTTAATTACAAAGTTCTTATTGCCATCTTCCAGGTCCATCATCAGATCAGCTCTAAATAATAATTGTATTGCATTGTCATGCGATTTATACATACATACAAATTTTTAGCTCAATCGAAAAATGTTAAGTGGACCAAATTTAACTTGCAAAATTTGATTACGGACACGGTAATACTAAGTAAAAACTTGTAATAAGAACGATTTTGGTCGCATATATTTTATTCCACATTTTTATGTCATTCTAAAGAGTTGAGTACTATTTTACGATCGCTCTTTTGTCGAATGAATGGATACGTAAACGAGAGCTATAAACAAATAGCGTGCAATAGCGAACTCCAATGCAAATTAAACTGCGAACAGAAGTTGAATTCTATTTTATCGTAAAATAAACATTCCAATAGCGCCGACCAAACACAGTTGACTCCAAATTTTTTTCAGTTTTTACGTGAAATTTCAGATAGTAAATTATCAGTTCAATAAACACTGTAACACGTAACTGAAAGATCGACATTTAGTGACAAAGTACGTACTTTAGTTTTCCCTTGGGAAAAATCTGGGAACGTAAGACTGGTAGCGGTTTTATAAATCGATCGATGGAATGAATATTTACGATTTATGAGTTTTTATTTTATGTACATAGACAAATATGTTAAAAAAATTACAGTTTCTTCTAGCTACAAATACAATGAAAATGTGATAATTTGCGTGGTGATAACCAAGTCAGGGTGAGAAGTGCTTCTAACATCCAATTCAAAGACCTTTGAGATAAACTATCACCATTATTATTATCAAATAGCATTAAGCCATCTGTAGAATTAAAAACTCAGGTCATGTTTTTGGTAATATTTTTTAGTACAAATGAAGACAACAGAATGACACTTTGTTTGGTGTATTTTATGAATGATACACAGAACGGGAACATA
>JAODUI010000003.1:3595243-3616179 GCA_027563995.1 Papilio gigon
TCGGTGTCGGTACCGACTAGTTTCGAGCCCATCGGGGGCTTTTCTTCAGGGTGAGCGGGATTGGTCCTACAGCGCGTTCGCGGCCCGTCGCTCAGTCAACCCGCAATAGTACCAAACCCACTCATGCATTCTTCAACACTATATTCTTCACTTGAACCAAATTTTATCAAGATCAACATCCGAACTTTCACATTTACATTATTAGTAACATTTTATTAAATTGAATTGTCACTGAAAGTTTCATGTCGTTTGATACGTAAAAAGTAACCCACTTTTCAACTATCGATGTTTGTGTTCAACATTAACGTCAATTTAATAAAACTCAAATAAATGTTAAAGTTGCAAACTTTTCTGAACATTATCTAGAAAGTTCGCTTCACGATGTTATTGAGGTAAGGGACACCATGTTTTATACTCCATGTCTATTACCAGGTTTATATCATTGAAAATTAAAAAGAATGTACATAAAGAGAAGTACATATGGATGTTTCGTACCACTTCTTGTACTGTGTTACCACTTTGTGAATTAAGATATAGTACGAGTACTGAGACGAAAGTGTCCTGGTTTCGAGCCGAGTTTTACCACCCGGTGTACATTCATTCTAAAATGTAAACACTGCCTAAAGAAACGTTTTTTATTCTTACTATTTCATCATCATCATTATCAGCCTAATGTAGTCCACTGTCGGACGTAGGTCTCCCCCATCGATTGTCACGATAACCGGTCCTGCGCCGCCCGCATAGAGAGCACTCCCGCAACCTTGACCAAGTCATCGGTCCATCGTGCGGGACGCCTACCAACGCTGCGTCGACCTGTCCGTGTCTGTGTATTTCATATCAATCATAGCATACTGTAACGACGAGATATAATTTAGCAGTTGCTAGCTTAGCGGTTGACTTTTTGAATATGCAGTTAATCGCTGGCCTTCTTTGTAGACAGCCTGATTTCATCGGAGAATACGGCGATAATTTGACCGAGGCTTCCTCCACATTCTTGACGAAAGACGTGGTGAATAAAACGCTGGTTTGAGGTTACATCTAATTTTATTCGACATATCTTTGTAATACTTTTATTATATTTATAAAATGACACGTATTCGAGATTCGCATTATTTATAGTCACCCTCGTACCTAAAATAACTATGTGGGATAGATACATTAGAATTGGAATCCGACGTCGTATTGGAACCGTTAGCTGAAGACATGTAAACAACTTACAACATGCTCTGGTTAACTTGTATGGCTAATGTTTTTTATTACTTCGCCTTATAAAGAAAAACTTTTTCAAAGAGATAAAATGCCGAGGTGAATTAGTTGAAAGTATGAAAAGAGTATCTTTTTTAACGCTACTTTCTATTTTGGTTCGTAAAAAAAAAACAAATCTTATATATTTATTTAAATATAAGTTAATATTATTTTTTTATTATTTTTAAAACTGTAACTGTGTTCATTAGTCAATTCTACTACTTAAAGAAAAAATATTATCGGAGCACCATCTTTTGTTTTTTATTGGTACGAAATGAAAATTAAATCTCAAGTTAACACAATATTGTTAAAGCTGCAGTCTAACATCTAGCTTTACATGGTAAGATAATTTCATATGCATTTCCTTGGCAAGATTCAAAATTATTCGAAGCACATCGGCCGCTATCATTTTACAAATCAAAGTTTATTAGAATTTCATAGTAAGATGACCAAAGACAGATCGGCTAGGAGGAAGATTTTTTTATGCAAACGAACGGCGGCTTCGCCGCAGTGATTGTCAACTCCCATGGACATCCGCAACAGTAGAGGAGCAGATGCGTAGCCGGCATTTAAAAACGATATACGCTTGTTTCTTGAACGACTTTAATATCTTGATATCCGACCATAGTGGGATAAGGACAGGCTGATGTAAAGTAACGAATTCCCCTGATTCCCATCTCGTGGTGTACTTCAATAACTAAAGTAGAACTGTGTCGCATTAAATCAAAGAATAAATCCAGCTTCGCGGGTGCTAATTAAGACAAAAGACAGTAGACGTCGCTTGCGGTAAGATTTATGTTTAAGCTTGATTTATAGTCGTTTACTACAGTGTAATAAACATTTTTGATGTAATTAAAATGTTAATAAAATGTATGAACTATAGATATATCATTTAACCTAAGCATGATGATGATGATGATGTCCTCTATAACGTATTCTTCAATGGTGAACCTTGCTACCTCCGTGAGTGGGATGTGACGTGACTTGCAACTCCGAACTTAGTCTTCAAGGTCCCGGTTACTTATTTGGTTCTAAACATAACCAAAATTTGAATCGAAATCTGTCTTGTATACGATACTACCCATGACCTTTCTATCAAAGGATCTTTATGGGTTATAAAGTTCACTTTCTTGCTTCCACATAATACTCCCAAGTGGAAGTAAAAAAAAACTCTTTTCTACATAAATCACTCGTATTCTTGTATCTAGTGTGAGAAGAGATTTATTATGCAACATTAAAAGACCAAAGAAACTTATTCATCCGTCAGAGACGAGTTATACTCAACGCGTAGTATTTATTCGTACTTTCGTAGTATTAGAAGGGATTATTTAGTAATAGAGAATAGCTTAAATAGATTTATTGACCGGTTTTGTTAGCTAGAATATTACGAGTTACCTGATACAAATACAAAAAGAAACAAAGGTAGTGTCGTCCAATACGCAATTGTTATCCAGAAATATATATAATGGTATTTCGAATCTTCGTTTGTTTTCAAAGTCCAGATGTGTGTGTTAATTAGAATGTTTTCTTATTAGTCTTTTTGACTGTCACGTGTTTTTGTTAGAATACTACAGTATTCAACTCGTGTTATTTTTTCGCTATTACCACGTTCCGTTATAAAACAATTAATAACACCTTTTTAAAAACATTGTAGAGTTGAAAATAATTTGAAATTCGAACACGAAAACAAATTTAAAACCATTCCACTCTGTAGTGGTTATTTATTGAGGCGTTTAAGCCGAGAGTTCTCATAGCAATTTAACTTTAGCAACGACCACCGCGGATTACGATAAAATTATTATTCTAAATAAACTTCAGTGTCATCGACTACTACGGTAATTGCATTCAATCTGGAAACAAAGGATCTATTGTCGTGCGTACAAATGAAATTAAGATATCGTTAAAACTTTGTTTTAGAGGAAAACTTTAAACCATAATTTAAAATGAAGCACTAATTACAAATCACACAAAAACATTTTTGAAACACAAATTTTACTATGTTATTAAATATGACACTGTTTTCTCATATTAATAAACACCAAGAGGCAATGACGTCACAATGTCCATCCATAAATATAAAACCAACTAATACTTCTGTTGGAGCAAAAATATTTTTTGAGCAGAAATGCTTTTTATTATCTTGAAATATCCTACTGAAAGCTAACTTAGGATTCCCTAAAATCAGTTCATCTTCTGCCGTCCTCGTCCAGCGCATGTTTTTTAAGGGAAGGGATAAACGAACAATAAGACCAATGAGGTGATCATCCCGGCTAAAGGACATTTGCAATACCAGAAGAACTGCCGATACGTTGTCAGTCCATTCAACGTTAGTTACCAATCTATGTACGGCCAAAGTTTTAACATTTGTATTCACTATTCTGTGTTTCAACAGGCTCATAAAATGTTATGATTTCTCAATGGTTTTACTGTTCAATTTATGCTTTAAAAGCAAATTAGATTTGTGATGTCTGTAGAGTAATAAAATGTGGCTATACGCTGCAACCAAGTCTCATCTACCCTCATGTGATATCTAGTTTATTGTAAATTTTATTGCACTGTTGAGAGATTTTATTACTTCCATCACGGTATCAGTACAACTGTAAGAAGCCATTTTGATTTTTATATTTGGCGAATTATCTTTTTATTATTATACTAAAAATACTTAGATTTGATTTTAGATAGAAATTTAAACGTTGTGTATTGAGATGAATAAATATTCATCCTTTATAATCTACGTAGTCTAAAAATGTCGTATAATATTTTGTACCCCACAAAAACAAAAAAATGTGTACGTTCTCCTCATTGTTTCACTAAAGTATTCGAAAACGGATTCCGTTCAAACCTTTCTTTATTAAGTTGTGTGGCTTTGAAACTCACAACGACTAATAAAATTCCAAATAAATATTACCTGTACGTTTTCCTCATGTAGTCCACAATCAAACGGAACTTTGTTACACAAAAGTGATTTGTACGAATCAATACTTCACAGCAGGAAGTTATGCGGTTCGGGTCTACCTAATAAAATAACGACGAATTTTTGCTTTAACTCTGTTGCTTGAGAAATAGTTACAACGAACTTTTTTTATTTGTTTGCGATGGTTAGATTTACATTATTGACGTAGGACCAATCAGTTCTTAATAGTACCTACTAATTTCACTCTCATATTTTTGGGACATTAATTACCTTAGAATAAATTCAGCTAATAAAACCATTTAGCTTAATATTGACATATAAATAACAAACTTAATTGAAATTACTGTGAAAATAAATCAACGGTAATTTAAAATTTGATGGCGTATTGACCTCAGTTGTACACGATTTCAGTAATATAAAAAATATCATTCAAAATATAACTAAGCTAATTTATAAAATCTTTATTATGTTTTTATAAGTTCAGGTAGAAAAGCCTCACACGAAGTTATCAAATTAAAAACTTTCCCATCTCATTTTCGTTGATCAAGAACTTACATCAGGCTTGTATTTGAAAACAAACTTTTATATGGAAATATATAAAAAACGTACGATCACTTGCTAACCTGACTGAAAAGATGCTATCCGTAGACCTTCAAACTGATCTGACGGGGTGCATTCATTGACATCAAATAACAGGCACTGGGCCAGCGCGGTTGACTATGGACTAGTCAACCCTAATAATAGGGTCGGCTCCGAGGCTCTCGGTGGGGACGTATAGTGAGTTGATGATGAACATTAGCTTTATTGCCCCACCATTCGTTAATTACGTCATCGCAATTTATATGTAAAATCAAATCTTAGATAACACAACTATTTAGCGATAAAATAAATGAATATTAAACAAGGTATACGTGTAACGTATATCAAATCAGAATATTGTATGTCGTCAAAATGAAGCCAAATTGAAAACAACAAAATGTGTTCATGAAATTTTAATTAATAAACATTTATCACGCTTCATTATGTTTATTATTATCCGGTAATATGTTTGTCAAATGACCCGTGTCATTGAGAATGGGTTTAAATTTTCGTGAAAATTCAATGCAACAAAATATTATAAAATATTAGTGAATAATTTAGGCATAAGAGTCCTGAAATACATTAATACATACAACTTAAATATCAGCATTTAGAATTTATATCGATATAATTTGAATGAAATCTATTTAACGCCCCCATACGGCGAAAAGAACACCAATAATGCTCATACAATGTTTGTCGATGACCAATACTTTCGTAAATATTCTTGCTAGGTTTACTGAGTCCAAATAAGTCGATTAAATCGGTAAAAGAAAAATAATGTAAAGTTGTTTGACCTAAAAAAACATATTCCGTATTATTTTTGTCAAACTTCCTTAGCTGTGGGTGGACTTCTCAGCATGTGATCAATGTTACCAGAACCTACTTCCGATTCGGAGCTATCCTACTATCTAATCGCCTTGAAATAATTTTATGATTGCTTTGACCTACTTCTTTCGTAGATTAGCTGTTGTTATTGTTAATTAATTGTTTTCCTTATTCTTTCAGTATTTCCTTTCCGTTGGTGTTATTCGGAAGAAATATGATTTTTTTTTCACATTCTTCGTATTTCCTTTCGCATATTTATCGTTAGATAACGGCTTTGATATTCTTATACAAAATATATAGGTATATAAGAGAGCTGTAACTGGGTCAAAATTACAAGCAAGGTGCGAGGTATAAAGAAAAAGATTATTTGAAATAAATGGCATGACTTTATTACGAGTTACCTGGACTGTCACAATTGGAGATATCTCACTAGCTTTAAGTTTGTATTGTTTTTAAGGTAAAAAAATACGCCAAAAAGAAAAAAAAAACAAGATGTAATCTTAAACTCTAAGAAGCGATCAAATTTAAGTTGTTTACCGTTCTACAAAATTTAAGGCAAGCGTCCGAATATTTTGTTACCGAGTTTCACAACTTTAATAATGTCTTGAATTGCCGAAAATAAAAAAAAAACAGCATCATAAAATTGTTATAGGCGCCCAAAGCCGGCAGAGGGGAAGTAGTAAAGTTACTGTGTACAGTAATAAAACTTCAAATGAAATAAATAACACATCTGTGAGTAGTTAACAGGGTACACAGGAGGCCTGATGACGTCACTCAAAACTTCAGAACTCGGAATAAATCTATAACTTTTCTCCTGACATTAACAGAAGTACGAAGAACTGATATTGAAATCAAAATCCCGCGACATAAAAAAAAATGTTAAGATACCGCCTAAGCGTTCTTTCAAAACTATATATGTTTTCCATCTGTGTGAAATTTCACCAAGATTCCTTAATCCGTTGTTAAGATACGTAAGAACAAACATCCATCAATTAAAACTCTCGCATTTATAATTGTATGAATAAGTCAATAGATATACAGCACTTTATGTAGACTCTATTGCGGTTCACAAATCTGACTTTAAAATGCTGCTAAAACTTTTAAAATATGAACAGTTATCGATGATACATTAAGCCATTTTACCGCTCAAAATATATCAGAGCGAAATACGCTTCTAGAAATAAACGTCGTGTATTGTTAGCTGTTCTTAGCGGAAGCAAATCGTTCCATCGAACAAAACTATGGAATGCTATCTACTAATGTACTGCGTTGTTTACCATTTATTGTTAAAGATATAAACATTCGCGTTCCAAAAACTTTAATAACAATTTGTGCTCCTTCACTAAAACCCTTGATCTAAATGGCCTCAGATCAAAGACGTGTTAATAGTTTTTGCTACCGCAAAATTTATACTTCACCTTTGAGAGAGAACAAATAACCGTTTCTTCGCCGCAATTCAATTACGCGCCTGTCAAAACTGTATCAATCAATCACGTACACTCAGTGTTTAATGAAAATATGGATGCAATTCATGAACTCACCTTTATTGATTTCTGTATAAGTACTTGTTGACTTTTATTGATGCACTCAAAGGAAATAAATCGACAAAAAAGTGATAGGCATTTTTTTCTTTTATTTTAGTATGACGATCTCTTCTGTCGAGTGTACATTAAATTATTACATTTATTTTACGTACAATTACAATTATAATTTAAATTTAGTCGCATGATGTAGCATAGTTAAAAAAATAGTAGACGATACTAAACCTATTGAAAGAAAAAAAAAATCGTGTCTGAAAAAATCCAGTAATGGACTACCATTGCGCAGTACAGCTATATCGGTTGGCGCAAAATGATATGGGTTCGCTGAGCTGAAGGCCGAGGTCCAGTAATGGATAGTACTACTAGACAAAGAAGACCTAGTTAAATTTAAATCCTATATAACTTCGAAATAATTAATTGAAAAGATAGTTAAAGAGATCGAAATTAAAAAAAAAATCATACAAATTATGTAAAGTATGAATATTAAACTATTAAAACTTTCGTAAGACATTTCAGTATACTACTTATAAAACGGCTTAACACACGTGTAAATCTTCGCGAACGCGCTGTAGTACCGTTCCCAGTCATCCTGCAGATGAGCCCCCGATGGGCTCGAAATTAGTCAGTACCGACACCGATTTACACGTGAGTTAAGCCGTTTTATAAGTAGTAAAGTATGAATCTATGTATTTATAAAGGACAGGAGATAAAATACGAAGTTCGAATGGTCATAAGGAAAAATCGTAAATCAAGGACCTGTTTCATAGATTGGTCGATAGATCTCTTTTATTACTTTCATAGGAGGGAAGGATCATTAAAACATTATTCAAAAGAGAATTATAGTAACTTAGATAGATATTCGGATAGTTTTCTTTTTAAAATCTGATTTATAGATTAAATGGACAAACAAACACTGTTTTCGATAAGAGATTTCAAAGAAGTATTATTTAAAAAGTCTTTTAATGTACAAAATCTTTGTTAATTTGGTAGATTGCTGTCAATAAAAATCATAAAAACGTACGTTGGTTTGTTTTTTTTGTTGTTAAATCTCTTTGTAATAAACATTTATTTTTTTCATTTTTCAGACACAAAGCTTGAGGATTACTGCTTTTATAAAAGATAAAAAAAAACCTTCCTATCACGTCATTTAATAAACTCAATTTATTATCATTAACCTCAGTCACTGTTAGAGCAGTTTATGGAAAATGACAAAGCGTACCGACATCGCTTCAAACGGTGTTAAGTAATTTGAAAACATTTTATCTTTTACTTCCATTTTCTTATCACGATCGAAAAGTATTTAAGACACATATGTGTCTTATATCAATTAAAATATTTCTAATTAGTGGTTAGTCACAATTTCATCCGCGCGAAATTAAAAATAAAATTGTAATTAGATCGCAATGCCAGCCAGCGCTTTACCTCTCGGCCAAATTTCATTAAAATGCGTTAATTCTATTATGTAATACCTGCTAATAAACAATAATTTCTCTAAACTTTCTGATTTATTATTTACGTCGTAAGTAACAAAACCAATACAACTCTTATTGCTATCAAACAAGTTTAAACAAGTGTCGATACTATACTACTTATAAAACGGCTTAACTCACTTGTAAATCGGTGTCGGTACCGACTAGTTCCGAGCCTGTACCGACACCGATTTACACGTGAGTTAAGCCGTTTTTATAAATAGTATAGTGAAATGTCACACGAAAGTTTTCATGTATCATGTTTTTTTTCAATAAAATATGAGCATATTTTTGTTAATTTACTAATATTTCTAGTAACCATTCCTGGTAAGCTTAAAAAAGCTTGTAGGATATTGTTCAAGACGATAGTCGAATGACGGGACTCGAAACCACGACCGCTAGGTCGATAGCCCGTACTCACAACCATTAGGCTATTGACGTTTCGCAAGTATTGATACCATATATTTTGAAGTTAATTGCTTTTTATCTAAATTTTTCGTAGGATTACAAATATATTATTATAAAGTTCCGATACAAAAATTGAATTTTAAATGATCAATCCTTTTAATCCAACAAAATTTCAGTTATTCGTAAAATTTAAATTGCATCCCGAGGAGTGGGAGAATTGGGGCACAGATTATTAAATTGATTTGCAGAGAGGCAATTATTCAATCGAATGATCTGTGTTGCTACAATACACTGGATTAACTTTGCTTTGTTTATTTCTACCGATATTGTAAGTAGTATTGTATTTATTTTATTATTCCCATTGATATTGTAGGGTGCGGCGTCCTCACTCTTGGTGGACCGACGACATAGTGCGGACAGCATGAAGTCGTTGGATGCGGAAGACGTTGGGAAAGGCCTATGTCCAGCAGTGGACAGACAAGGGGGGCTGAAAATAGAATTAGTTTTAGTAAGTTCTAAGAATTAATTTTAACTTTACATTTTTCGCTTTAATGTAAATTTCAAACAAGTTATAATGTTCAAAAAATCACTAGACCAACAGGTGAAATTCCAAGAATTTCTTATTAACGAAAGTAGAGCATACTCAGAACGCAAGTTGGATTCCAACAGTCCTTCAAATTGATAAAAGCAGGTACGCAAAACGTCCTCGGCCACTCTAGATGTTTTTTGAAAGAATTCAAGAATGCGAACAGTATGATATCCACTTATAAATGTACAAAAATGATTGAAGAAAGAATTTGTAAAGTTTGAAAATGTGATGAAATATTATATATAAATTTTGGGGCCGTATTCATTTTGTCTTAATAGATGGCGCTGAGGCAAGACTGTGTTATATTGATTTATGGTATCTGGAGTGTCTCGCCACAGTTATGTTATTATAATGGCAATCTCTTAACCCGCAATCCCGGTGAAACTGTAAATGCCTCTCAAAGGCAAAGGCAAGACAAACAGTGGCAATCCTGTCACAAAAAAATCTCTTAACCATTTCGTTATTGACCTTTGTGTTTTATTATGGTTTTCGTTGGGTTCTATAATATTTGATATAATGAAACATACGAAAAGGGAAAGCAATTGACTCCTGAAGCACAGGTCGACCTATTTCGTGAGCCAAGAGTCCTCTGAATCTCTGTTTATATCAAAGCTCAATAAAGAATTACTATTATCATTATATTAATCAAGGTATTAAAATAATTGTAATATATTGAGTTTCTTCCGAGATTTCATACGCGCGGAATTAAAAAAAAATAGCTTGTTCTTTTAGCTTGGGCTGTGTTCTACATATGTTAAGAATAAATTTCCTGGAGACGCGTTAGGCCGTTTAAGAGATACGAGTTAACATACATCCATCCATGTATCCCAACTTTTGTTTTTACAATATTAGTTAAGGGCTATTCTCTCGTAAATAGCTCAATGTATCGAGAAAGCCATTTACGAAATGCTAAAATCTCAATAAAAAGCCTATAGGCATTCGCGAAATACTCGTCCTTTAACCTACTTTTGTTTGAGGCTCGAGATAGCAATCGTGATCTTTACTACGAATTACTGTTTTATTCCGTGACGCCGCAATAGTCTTCTTTTAACATCTTATTCCTTTTATCTTTAGCCTGTTTATTATTCGTCAAACCTTAAAGTATTCCTATTTCCTGAAGCTCTAAAGTTTTTTTTTTTTAGCGATTGTCGCTTTACGCGAAATCGCTCGCTCTACAAAAAAATTTAAAAAATATAAATGGCCAAATTCAATAAAGTCTGAAACGGAAGTAAGTGTAAAATTTATGCTAACTATATTGAGGCTGACGCACCCACTCATTCCCGATATGGCTTGAAGCCAATGGACTGATATTTCTCGTCTCGCTAAATCTCTTGGCAACAGCTGAATCCCAACATTTTCAAAATCCGATTTATTTTCTTTACGTACTATTCGAAAAAAAAAATCTGGAAATGGGCCATGATTAATTCCATTATTATTGTGGTATTAAATCATTGCTGTCTTATTACATTTATTAAAGAAAAATGACACGCATTGGATAACGTATCACTTTTGTTGTTAGTAAGACAAACTTGAAATTTATTAGGTTGAGTACGAGATTTAAAAAAAAACATTTAAGCGAATACGAATGTGGAAGTTATTCGTTAAAGTGCAATATACATATTGTTACTGTAAAACATAGTAAGTTATGCTTCGTCTGTTTTAATATGTACAGCAAACTAAACGTTCGTCAGCACTCCAATGCGATGACAATGTATAAATACTAGCATAGTACGTTTAACTTAGTTCCATATATTAAATGTGTAACTAAAATTTTCTACGGGAAAATTTGTCCAAAACTTTTTGCATTAGCTTGTAATTTTTGGAGAAAAAAGGGAGTTCTGAGGCTGCGGATCGTGCAAATATTCTCAGTGTTTTCATCTACAATACTACACGATATTTTTAAATTAGTACATTAAACGTCAAACTTCTATGAAACACTCCATCTTATACTGCATAATTATGTTTCTACTTTATAGAATTGTTATAGAAAAGTGAACTGAGTTCTGATTTACGTTACAAAGTTAATCTTCTTTAAAACTAATGCTCATTAACTCTCGAAAGTTATTCCTTCACCGTCCCCTTTATTACTGTTACAAAAGTTGATTTTAATTTTTGAATAAATATTAATACAATGAAAACTTAGAAAAACTACACCACAATCGCCAGTGCAAGTCGTAGTAAACATGTGTACATTGCCGTGCCCGGTCAGCCTGAGGGTACAAAAACAATTTACTAGTCAAAGCGCTGACAGATAGGCGCTTCAATGCTAGGAAGGATATCTCCACACAAGACTATATCTTTCATCATTTTTTTCCATAAAAAGTTTGCTGAGTTTTATAAAGAACTAGCTGTTGCCCGTGTGTTCGTGTATTAAAATAAAGTAGCCAAATACAACAGCTACCTTTGAACAACAGTCCCGCAATAATCGATTCAGTCAATACCAACTTATCCCTGTAGTGTCTACAATAAAGTCTTCGGAGATCACCCGGAACATACGATCCCTTATGTTCTAATTTCGAATGCAAAGAATTAAAATCTCAGTAAAAGTAAGTAGAGACATATCACAAAAATAAGTTCTTTGTAATTAATTCTCTGAGAGATTTATAAGTGACTTAAAAACTTAAGAGAAGAAAGAAATATAAAAAAATGCGTACTTAACCTAGATTTCTATGATAACATATTCCTATAAGTTACAATGTCTCTTGAAAAATCTTTAGAAAAACGACGTGACTATGTTCGTCTCATTAGCTACAGTACAAACTACAACAAAACAATTACATAAAAATAATGAGAGAGAATTATGTAAAGCTAACATAGTAGAGGACGTCGGTGGTGCAGTTGGTAAGCGCTTGACCGGACCGGACCGAACTTGGCACGGTCCACGTTCGATCCCGCATTTTTTTTCGATTTTCGCATTTCATATGTATTCGAGGTTCTTATGATGACTATGGCTCAGTCACCCCTAATAAGAGCGTAGATTCCGAGCTCATTAGTACCACCTATAGGGAGCTGATGACGATGGAGATGGAAATAATAGGATTATAAATAATGTAAAGTAACCATCTGCCTCTAGAGGATTGAATTATTCAATTTCCTAAAAACGACTTAAAGTTACAAGTACGTAATCTTTTTATTTCTGTATTTTTTTAGGGGATCATTGTGCATTGAGGACATGCCAATCCCATAGGGCCCATGATGTTGTATGTCCTCTAATAGGAAACGAGCTGGCATAATCATATCGCCGCGCTAGGGGTCGGGTCCGAAGAAATAGTTCAAAGTGGTCCAACATCAACCGGGTTGAGCTTCAAATCTTCAAATAACAGCTCGCGCTCCCTCCTGTTCCTCTCACAATCCAAGCAAGTGTTGGACATCCTCTGGCTTTCTGCATGTCTCACAATTAGGATACATGGTCTTTCTCGTCAGATATCCAAACTTGCCCTTGAATAGCGAACAGAGCGAAGTCGCAGAGCGGATCTGATGTTGTTTTCTGCTCAACTCGGCTGAAAGTTCGTATCTAATACGGTATATAAAATACAAATGACATTTCTGTCAGTATATATACATACCAAATCGCTTAATAGGTGTTGTTTCAGAGAGACGTGAACTTTTTTAGACAGATAGCACTCGAATAGTGTTTTATTACACCGCATTCTCGGTCGATTGGGTCGACACCGGGTCAACATTGTCTCGAATCATTGATCTTGCAACGCTTTTAGCGTTAGCTATGAATTTGCTGACCATTTATTTTCTAAAGCTCAGTCTATACCGAAGCTAAATCTTTATTGTACTAATAAAAGAATTGCAATATAAATACAATTTATAATAATAAATCTGTCGATGATGTGTCTTGTATATTGGTATTGCGGTGTTCCTGGTACAATGACTCTATTAGGCGATGTATCGATTAATGGAACTAAAGCAGTTACGTTTCAGAAAAAAAATTGAACCAAAGAAAGTGTCATCGACGTATAAAAAAAAATTCCGTAACAGACACTTAGAGTTTTTTTTTTAAATGAATTTGACGTTTTTAGATGACTTGAGAAGGTAAAATATAAATGATTGATTCTCTTAAAACAGCAATGAAATTGAAGTCTATTTTGATCAAAAGCACGTGATACATACAAAGTAGTGTATTAAAATTCTTTTTGTTCGTTACAAAAGTGTGTAGTGGTTCTAACAATTTCAAAGTAAGTGTTATAAGTGTGCGCCAGACATGTGCAACTGCAACGGAACTTTCATGGATGATGTACGCGAGCTGTGAAACATTAAGTGTAAGCTGAAATTTTTTTTTTACTTACAAAAGCTGTAAGTGTACTTTCGAAATAAATTCTCTTTCAAACGGTTTAGTTTGAACGTTTACTGCTACAGTAACTGAGATATTTTCTATATCGACAATAATTTTGGAAGCTCTATTCGGAAAGCTATTTGTTTGTTATTTATTACTTGTACATACGAAGAGTGATAGATGTGTGGAAAAACAGAACAAGCTTTATAACATACTCTATCAAAATTTCAAATATTTTTTCTTGACAGACTTTAAAATTTAAGTTAAGACTTACAGAAGTCCAAATTCTTTATATGGTGGTAGGACATATTGATTAGGATTTACTTTAGGATTTGTGAAATACAATAACTCCAACTATATTGCTAAAAAATCGTGTTACCAATTATAACAATAGCCAAAAATAAACATGAATTATCTATAATCAAGGTACATTTGGTTATTGTAATTAAGAAAGTGCTTTGAATTTTGTGAAGGAAATTTATTTAATTACTAAAGTTTAAATTAAAACACGGCTGGATTTTACGAATTTAAATGTCTCGTATTACAAAGTTCGATGGGTCAATTAAAATTGTTCGAAGTCCTATTTCTAGCATCACACCGATCTTTATAATAATTGGGGTTTTATCAGGACATCGACATCGTGGTATTAAAAGAAAATTAGCTTAAGTTACTCTTGCGTATCTTTGAATTTCTTTGCCGATGTGTGTAGGTTGCATCACGATGTTTCCCTTCACCGTAAGAAAAATAATTCAATGTGTAAAGTCAACCAACACACACTGGGCCAGCGTGGTTGATTATGGCATGGTTACCCCTAATAATAGGGTAGGCTCTGAGCCCTTCGGTGGGGACGTATAGTGAGCTGATGATGATGATTCTCGCATACCAACTATATTCCAGTAAAAGCCCCATCGAAATCGGTGCGCAAAAATAAATTTTCATTAGACGCGACGTAAATATCATGTTAGCGAAATATTGGCCCATTCTTATTTCATTCATTAATTTGATATTAAAAAAAAACCTTTTATTTCTAGCAAATATAGAATTTGATTATTTTAGTGTTACTTAATTGTAGTGTACTTCCATCTAGTTTGTTACAAATTAAACTTAATTAACTTTTCTTTGTGTTTGATATAATTTTATAAATTAACAAATGTTGTAGAACATAAAAGCTAGCAATAAATATACACAAGTTCGCTAGTGTTGTTATTATTAATATATTTATCTATGCGCCAATTTCTGTGTAATATTACAATCAGAAATACTAGAAGAACGTAATAAATAGATTGTAGGATCACAATTGTTAATCAATAAACAACTCGACCTAAATATTGATAATAGATTTAAACGACGACAAAGTTTTTAATACTAATTGATAAGTAATCATAACAAAGAAAGGTCAGACTCGTTAACTAGACCGTGGTTAATGTTGTTTTCGACTTACCATGGAATCCAAGTAATATGAATTATAACACATTTTTATGGGTTATTTTGAACAGTAGTTTTAGTTCACGCATTACAAATATTATTTATACATTTATTATCTATATAAAATAAAACCAATATCAAAGTATTCAAACTTTCGTGAGACATTTAACTACACTACTTATAAAACGGCTTAACTCACGTGTACATCGGTGCCGGTACCGACTAGTTTCAACTTGAAGAGCCCCCGATGGGCTCGAAACTTGTCGGTACCGACACAGATTTACACGTGAGTTAAGCCGTTTTATAAGTAGTGTAGTTAAACCAACATCTGTACACTTCTGCATATTTCGTGTTTAAAAACAAAAAGTTTTTGTACCTACTTTTAAAGGATGTTCCAAAACCCAGATGAGTATGGGAGAAATAAAAAAACTATACTTAATAAAATTCGTTTCCAAGTAATATTTTTATAATGACAACTATAGTATAGATGACATAAATGACATTACTTCTGTTAGCTCATATATGTTTAAAAACGACTAGTCATACCTAATTTTGGGAACAACGTGTGAAGACAAGAAAATAATTTGTTATTGCTTTGCAGAATTACTAGTAGAATTAATACTACGAAGAATGTTCAAAGGTGTGTTGCAGTTTTAGAATTTTATAACGACAGATTTGTGTACTAAAACGAAAAATGTGTATTCTCTTTTTTTTGGGAATAAGATCTCTAAAACCAAACATCGCCGAACATAAATATCAAAATGTAATATAGTACAGCCACTATGATAGTGGTAATAAAATACTCAGCAGTTGGAATAAAGCTTATAATAAAAAAGATATGATTTGATTACACTTCAATGCAATGTTGAGACATTGTTATAAATATACGGTACTGTACTATAAATACATACATACTATACTATACAGACATATAGTTATTTAGTTTTTGTTTCCATTGTAAATTGATAAGTAATATCGCCTTTAACGTTAGAGGTCGTTGCGATCGTCGTTCATTGATCTTCACGTATTATATGAGATCTATTTTTTTTTCTTCCTCTTGGTCATTGTGGGCGCCGCGGGAGCATGTTATCATGTGACACCGCGACACCCACTTAAGTGATCCCTCACGCGGGTTTGAACCACGACACCTAGGAGCAGGGCAACGAGCGTAACAAAGTGCGCCAACTATCCTCATGAGATCTATAGGTCAACAATGTTCAAGTCTAGTACTACGTATATCGTCAATACGTTATGCAATCCTGCATTGTCCAAAGTGTGAACAACTCGATTTAACTAACGCCAAAAGCAAATGAACCAGTTCTGCAAATAATAAACTACAAAACATAACACCGATAACAATAACATCAAAAACGACGGATGACAAACACAGAAAAAATTGTTACTCGCGGGAAATATGTATAGCGAGGATAATATTGTACTCAACATCGAGTTTATATAAACGTTCTCTTCCCTCAGCGCCATCTTGTGATACCTGCCAGAAACATCAATAATTTCTTTCGAAACCCTTCCAATTTCATTTTCATGTAACTATTTTATAATAAAAAAAACAAAAAATCTTATAAAAAAAAAACTGATTAGCTGAAGATATTATTTGATATAAAATTCGACTCAAAATAAAGCAATTCCTTCAAGTCAAATTTAACCTTCCGGCCAGAGACGGCCCGTTTTCCTTTGTGCAGCGTTCTAAGGAAATTTCAATTTGTTTTATTGCAGTCAAATGTTCAAATTGTGAATTTAGTATTATGTTCGCTTCTAAAATGTTACGTTTAATTTTTTTTTATCTCTCAATGCAACCGAACAGCCTGACAATTCTAAATTATTCAACTACATCTATTTTATTTTTAAGCAAAAAATTTGCATGATCAGTTCGCTAGTGGAAGAATTAAATTTGAATATTTAACATGAAGGTTAAATGTAGTGAAATAACGATGGCCCCGGAGACTGCAAAATCTGCTGGTTTAGTGACGAATGATCTAAGACTCAGCGAAAAGGAAAATAGCATGTTTCCAATGGGCAAAAGAAATTTTATTGAAACTTTTTAAATGAAATAAAAAAAAAATGTTATCAATAAATACCGAGGTTATATTTCTTAATGTTAAATAAGGGTTGTACATATACGTATTTCTTACTACATTTTTTTTTATAACAGAAGGGTGAATGACTGGCGGGATCACAAGAGTGATCATTGACTCCCATGGACTGTGCAATGCTAGAAGAACCACAGATGCGTTCATACCAATTAATAAATATACATAACTTTAACAAAATACACATAAAGTATACCGTACATATAAAAAAATTGTTTTTTTTTTACACAGTTTTGTTTTCTTTTTTTTTCATTTTATCTTATCTGTGAAGGAATATGTTTATGCTTTAGTTAGGCATCGATATCTTTGTGAAGGTGGTAGAACATATTTTTGTTGATATTTCAAATGCTAAATAGTAAATACCCAGATTGTACCTTAAACTTCGAACAGCGCGGAAGAACATAGTCTAACTACAAGTACCTAATAGTTATTAGATGAAAGTCTCAAAAACGACTCTTATAATGTACAATTTTTGGTATAAAATATTATTTTTTCAACGTTCATATGGATGGATAAATGGATGTTTATTTAAACTTTCTTCCTAGTTGATTTTCACATCGCTAAATTATGTCAAATGCAAAAAATTTAAAATTATCAATCAGCTAAGAATCTAGTTGGATGAAATTTGTAGTCTAAGAATGATAGATATGAGATTACCTTAATCGACTCCTGAACCGTAAACGAATTCTTATCGAAACTAACTCTTTGTATGTTCTTATACATTTCTATTGTAACGACAACACAATATAGAATATTTTAATGTTTGGAATATAGAATTGGAAAAAATATTTTCGCCTACAGTACAATGGCTTTCGTAATAATAGTGATATTCCACGTACGACACTATAGGCTACACGAGTGCTGCGCGACGTCACGTGAAGCGTAAGAATGGGTAATAATATAACCAAACTCGGTTACACGACAGTGCGAATAGTTTTTACCATCGGCATTTTTAGGCAAAATATAGACGTATGATTTTTTTATGATAACGAAAGTATGACAAATTGTTTTATACATTTTAGGGAATACAATTTTTGGACGAACAAGGTACGGAAAAGCTTTCTTTATGTACTAAATATGAAAAATATGAAGGCATTGGGTAGGCCGATGTCCAACAATGGGCGGAGAGATGATGGTGATGATAAAAAAATGAAGCATTGTAGACTCGATTCTTATTTTATTGTTGTATACTGTAAGTGAATTGGTGATGTGAGTCCAGATATGGCTTATAGAGATTTATGAATGGGTAATTACTTTGCCGATCCTCCGTAGAGAAAAAGGTTGATAATGAATGCATGTTAACGAAGTATTTGACTAAATTTGTAACTAGTCTGCAATTGAATATTGAATGAAAAGATTTATTTTATCACATTGTACAAGTCGTATCTTACTAAACAAAGATACTTGATAAAGCTTATAATGTCTAATATTTTCGTAAACATAAACACTAATTCCTTTTGTATTCAATTACTCGTTATCCTGCCGCACAAGAGGCAAACTTTCATGTAAACTGAAATAGAACATTATTTGTTCTGCCTTGCCAAGTTCTCGTCTAGGCTTTGTGGGCTTGATTGTTTTCGTGCCCTTTGGCTATTCTTTATATAGAGGACTAAGAAAAACTACACGTATCCTCATCGCGAACCAGACTGTCAATAAACTTGAACATACATAAAAAAACTGGTTGCCATTGTATAAAAAAATTTTTTTTTAGTTAAAAGCGTTCTAAAATGTGTATAATGTATTTTTTAACACGGACTGTTCCGACTAACACGAGACCGCTGTATAAAAAGATAACAGGAAGGGAACGATGATTTTTTTTTTAAACTTTTGTTTTTTTTTTGAGACATCATCGTTCACAGTGGACATGTCAATCCTATAATTCTTCTTCTCTGTTCTAAACAAGCTGGTGGATCGTTTTAATTGCAATGTTCTTCATTTTTTTGGTTCCCTTCTTTATTATTAGGTAATATTTCTATTACTAGTTTAGGTCACACTGACTAATTTGAAACATTTAACATTATAAAGATGAAGAGAACAGATGCGTGCATAAAATTTTCTTTCCAATATGTGATAACAAATCTTCAAAGCTATCTGAATTGAGATTTAATAAATTGCGAGGAATATTTTCAAAGGAATCTTCGTGTGTACGTTTTACCATTTTATTTTTCGAGTTTCCATTGCAGTTAACACACCTTGTGTGCAGTGCTTTTTTTATTTTTTACTAACAATTTTTCCACTGCGACCGTATATCGTCTGATTTGATAACATTTGTTTACGCTTTTGTTATCAAAACACGTACACAGTACATTCGCTTTATCAAAATCACTAACTGTCAAATAACACTGTGCTGTCACGTAAGCACATAACCATAAATGTTACTGTCGTGACATCTGTAAAATATTATAATTGTTTAAAGAGTTTCATTATGTTTTTAGGGTTAATGGTCATTAGAAAAAGGAAGAAGTTAGTTGAAGATAAAATAATATGTTTTATTGTCATCTGATAGTCATTTGTTTTATATGCTTTTTTATGTTCATGTTTCGAAAACAATATCCGTCTAAAATGTAAGTTTTATTTAAATCATTTTACAACAGACATTTAGAACTGAGACAAGCCGTACACCATGTTATTTCGCTTTCTTTCGTCTCCTTTTGATATAAAAAACAAAACACTACCGAAAATATATAAGAAATGTATCAAAAGTATGAAAATTTTCAAGGCAATTAAGCAAAGTCTCGGCACCTCGGCACTGAATTCAATTCGTTGGAAATGTGAATATGCAAACAGTAATTTCAAACCGCACACTTTTCACTTCGTTGAACAGTTCGCAACTACCCAACCAGCGTTGAGTAAGTTTTATTTGTCATTTGAAATGCGAAATATTTCTTAAAAGTTCAACGTGCAAACTGCTCTTTATTAAACGGTTAATATGAAGTTTTACTTGTTGCGTGTAACAACTTAAATGGGGTAGCAAATTAGTAGGGAGGACTTTGTGATTCACTCAAGCAGCATAACATAATGGAAGTATGCACCAGTTACTTCCATTATACAAATAACCTTGCATATAGAAACATAGTCCAGCTACCACAGATACCGTAATACTAAAAAGAAAAATAAACCCAGTTGTGTGCTGAACGTGGAGTTGGTAACTACCCTAAGAATTATTACTGCAAAGAAAATGTTGAGTTAATACAGACGTTGATTCGTCGGTAATTTGTCGTGAAGATTTATGGTCGCGACCAAATAGATAAGTTGGAATAATAAGTCGTGTTAAGATAAATTCTATCATTGAATTCAATTATACAACGGTTTATATTATTCATATAATTTACTGTGTATATGTAGAATGTTGAAATTTAAAACGAAAATAATGCGAAATCAATAACGTTAATTTATGACATTTCATCATCATCATCAACAGCTCATTATATACATCTCCACCGAAAGCCAGCGCCTACCTTATTATTAGGGGTGACTAGGCCATAGTCAACCACGCTGGCCCAGTGCGTGTTGGTTGACTTCACACATGTCTTTGAATTTCTTCG
>JAODUI010000003.1:3645830-3656463 GCA_027563995.1 Papilio gigon
CCGCGAACGCGCTATGGTACCGTTCCCACTCACCCTGAAGATGAGCCCCCGATGGGCTCGAAACTAGTCGGTACTGACACCGATTTACACGTAAGTTAAGCCGTTTATAAGTAATATTGCGTATGTGTGTTTCTAATTACATAGTGGTTGGGCCAACAAGTTTAATATTATATACAAACTGTAAAAATTTTGAACGTCAGTTGCTCAGTGGTTATGCACCGGACGTGTAATTTTTAGATCCAAGAATATCTGCCATGTACCATTATCTTTTAGATTTTCGAGTTTGTTTGTACAGTCGAGGTTAAACAAAGAAATACAATTAATCTGCGCTGGGTCAACGTGGTCTACTAAGACCTAGTTCACTGTTAATTTAACTCGGGATGGCTTTGAGCACTTCGCTGGCGATATATGTGATCTGACAATAAGGCATGACATGATATAAAATTTAGAAGCGCGTAAAATTAACTAAAACTTGGCTGCGAAATATATGTCCGTTGCACTATCGTGTTTTATGAAGGAAATGTTTTATCTTTTCACAAATCAAACTTTAATCCAAGCCAACCATTACATTTTTTGTTTATTATTATTAACCATCATACATTATAAACATTGATTTCGACTTCAATTATAAACGTATTTTACAAAGACATTTACGTAGTGTATTGACAAATTTTCCCATAGTTATCATCACTATGCGAAACGAATCGTTAACCTCTGGGCATTGGTAGCGTAATAATGTAAAGACAGGTTAAGAGAGGAAAATCTATGATGTTAATTAGTAAGGTAACACTAAGACCATTAATTGTTTTGGCAAATATTGTCAAGATGGTCAGTTGTAATCACTGATATAATGTTTGAAATAACAATGAGCGTAACTGTGAGTTCCGGCGTGTGGCTTCTGTGTTCACATATATTGTTGTCTTTATTTTTTCAAAGAGAAGGGAAGAGATGACAATATGTGTTATTCCAAGAGTCATTGCAGTAGAATTCTGATTCTCCAATTCTTAAGTAATATGTCGTACATTGATAGATAGAATTAACTATATGTACATGTTAAATTGTAGTTTTAAAGTTTTTAAATATGATTATCTCGTGAACATAAATAACGTTTCAATAGATAATAAAATTTATTATAGAAATAATGACGTTGTAAGTATGTAACTTAAAAATGAATGAACAATAAATCGTCTGAGAATAAAATATATTTAAATAACGTAAAGATTCGTTTTACGATATACATTTGTATTTTATGGTCCGTTTTAATGCAGTCATTTAATAGAAGATTAACAGAAATAACATATGTATTCCAATTACGCAGCAGCATCTTACCAACTTATTGATTATTTGTTGATTAGTAGAAATAATCAGTCATATATTAGCATCTGTCATGTTGACTTAATATTAATAAGCGAAGCGAAAACCTACCACTTTAAAGAAAAAAAAAATCGCCAACAAATGAACGTCAAATTTGACGTAATCAAAAAAAAATAAAAACTTTGACTATGTCCGAATTTTGAAAAGTGTGCGACCACTATTAAAAATAAAACGATGTTTTCTTTGCTTTCAGATCTGAGCTCGAGAAACGTCACTTTGTATTAGAGTTTCACTGTAACTTGACCATCAAAGGAGGTTACGACGCCGTGGGCAGGGTGCTTTTGTTCCCCATTAACGGCGAGGGTGATGCCAAGATTAAATTAAGTAAGTTTTTTCTACGGCGAATAATTACTTAAGACTAGGCTTCATTTAATAATAAAAAAATGATGATGAAACGTGGTTAAATGGAATTATTTTTTCGTCTAATATTTACTACTGTTTTCAATTGTTTTTTACGTTATTTTAAACAAACTACACAGAATTTATTTAAACAGTAAACACGTTAAAATTGTAAACTGTTAAAAACTTTTTTAAAGCGCCAATAGTGAAAGGTTAAGAGTACGTACGTCCTAATTCGTGGGTTCGAATCCACCATTTAACTTTTGCCGTGAACTATATCACACAAGCTTTTTTTTAAATTTATCTGGATCGGTTACAAGAAATATGAGTAAATTGACGATAAATCTACTAATATTGTAAAAAACTAAAGCAATTTTATTTTAATTAATCTTTCAGCAAATCTCAAAATGAAAGTGGACATCAATACAAAATACATAAAAGACGATAAAGGTGTTAATCACTTCGCTATCAAAAACTACAAATACACTTTTGATTACGGCGACAAAGTAACATTTGATCTACAGAATCTTTTCAAGGAAAGCAAAGAATTGAGTGAGTATTCTCAGATTGTATTAATAGTAACAAATTAAACAAAAATAAACATATTCAAAGATCATTCATCGAGCCCATACTCGAAATCGTTCGATCTTCTTAAAATTAAATGAAGTAAAGGATGTCTTTTAAATATTATTATATTTTAATTTTGTCCAATAAATTATAAAAATAGTCCAACCGGTCAGAATATTATATTTTTAAATCATATCTTTTATTGAATGTAAACTTGACCGTAGGCAAACCGATAACACTGTTTTTCTATCAAATAATTGAATTGATATTCCATATGTTATTTAATATGTAATAACGCAAGCTTTGATGTTAAGATGTCAGGGTAAGCGAGGTTATGAAACTAGTTATATTATGCGAAGAATCCATAACATAAGATACTATCCAAAATAGCAAAGTTCAATCAAACACCATTATAAATTATAGAGGTTTAGTGAACAAACATATTAACGTAAACAAAGTTATTTTTTTTTGTTGGCTTTTGATAGATTGCGTGATAAGTGACAAAGTGAAGATCGTCATTTGTTTCCTGATAAATTTTAAGAACACGTTTTTAACAAAACAACATTCAGTCTATACTATTATATGAAACACAATCATAATACTAGTTATAAAAAGAGCTTAACTCACCTGTAAATCGGTGTCGGTACCGACTTCAGGGTGAGTAGGATTGGTACTACAGCGCGTTCGCGGCCCGTCGCACACGTCGGTCACACACCCGAAACTACCGACTCCGATTTACACGTGAGATAAGCCCTTTTTATAAGTAGTATTATGATTGTGTTTCATATAATAATATAGACTGAATGTTGTTTTGTTAAAAACGTGTTCTTAATATAGTTCGTACTGTGAAATGTCTCGCAAAGGGTTAGTAATTTAAAACATAATGATTATATACCTTGTCATGTAGGATCTCAGCAAGCACAATAAGTTGTATGTTATTTATAATAAATGTATTTACAAAGGTAATCTATTTGCGTTCCATATAACCGAAATAAAATTTCTAATCTTTTTATCTGTCTGTTCGTAAGTTCGCGTTTGTTCCGAGTTATTTCCGAAACGAAAATGTAAATTAGAAACTTACTTTTTTTTAATCGTGTTCACAGGTAAGACGGTGCTGGCATTCCTTAACGAAAACTGGCGGACCGTGTCCGAAGAGTTCGGTAAACCAATAGTGGACTACGCCGTCGACTTAGCGATAAAAACAATAGAAAAGTTCTTCCTGGTTGTTCCTTACGAAGAACTTATTAACGTTCCTATACCTATATAAGTATTTGTATGTTAGTTTTAGTTTTGTAATAAATCCGTCTATTTTTATTATCATTTTTTTTAATTTCCTATACCTAATTTGCTTAAATCCCTTAACTGAACAGTCGAACTATGTAAAAGTGACGTGTGCAAGCAAAATTTTAACAATAAGGTATCCTGCACAATTTTAGATACACACGTCAGTTTTAACTGTATAGTTACATTGTTTAGTTAAAACTTAAAGTGTGTTACGGGCTTTATTTGAAGAGATGAGACAGTAGTTTGCCGATTGATCCGGCTAAACCTGTACCAGTGCCTACGAACGCAAAGTTGCTGTCATTTCGCTAATTAATTAGTTGTGATGATAATCATATCCTCGGTGACGTATCCGTTAATAATGAGCCTTGCTATTTCGATAGTGGAATCTGAGGTGACTTAATACGACTAAATTCGGAATTTATTTATATACAAGTTACTGTATGCTTACTATAATGTATCATCTTTTAAAGCCTTCATACTTCTTTGATCGACCGATACCCGAATTATATAGCTCCCATGTATACAAGTTGCGAAATTAGTACATAAAGACTTGTTTATCCGAAACTTGTTCAGTCGTGTTACTCTAATACGAATGAAGACGCATTGAAGCGATTTACTTTAAATTTGTATTCGTCAGTATTCCCTCGTGGTTCGTGTCGGCACGTCCCATACTGATTGGACATTTATCTAGAATTGTTTTGTTGATTTAATATGGAAAGGAATGTATTGTCTGTCAGCTTTTTAAGTGTACAAAATTTAAAAAAACCTCAAAAGTAATTTCCATCATAAATAACATTTAGATATATAGATATTATTTGATTTAAACATCTTTATTACAATTGTAGAAAAGATGAATGAAAATGTAAAGGAAGAAATTGACAGTTCAATAAACAGTCTCGAATCGTTTTTCTTGGAATGGAAAAACCGGATCAATTATAACTCATATAAACAAAACAAGATATACCTAAGTATTGTTAACCCCTACTCCAATATAATTGTATTTTACATATCAGTTTAATGACCACCTATGTTATTTTAAATATAACTTGAAGCTATTTTCTGATGTAATGACTGAAGTCTTTTAAAACGTATTACAATGTCAATCACTGTACGTTACGAGTATAATAAAAGGTTGCTACAAAAAACGCTTTTAGAATAGTAGTTATAAATAATGACCAGATACTCTATCATCAATAGCATAATAACATAACACTGTGTTGTTATTCTCAACTCGTTTTTGACGGCGACTTCGCACACATTTGTTTTTTCTCGACTTTTGTAAATCTTCGTTGTTACAATTTCCGTAATCGATTAAAAGTTGTTGCCAAAACATATTGTAAAGTAATTGATCATTTAGTTATATAATTATATATTAAAAAGAATTAAACAGATTTCACTATTGTAACGTGTATATATATATATATATACACTTAATTCAACAAAAGTTTATAAAATATTCAGACTTAAATGTTTTTATTAACATTTTTTTGGCCTGTCTACAAATGTTTATGATTAACGCAGCAGGTTGACGTGGATTACCTTGAATTTTTATCTCGAAACAAAATGCATCTATACTGGTTGGTTGTGTTATAAAATTATTATACAATAAAACATCTCAAGGTAATGAAAACTACAACGGTCCGCTTTGATGAATCTACATTTCGTATACAATGTAAACTTATGCATATTAAAAAAAAACAATAATTTTATTTCACTTTACTATTTAATAATATTTTTATCAAGTTTGTATATGTATATATCGCACTGGGCCAGCGTGGTTGACTATGGCCTAGTCACCCCTAAAATAGGATAGGCTCTGAGCCCCTCATGGGGACCGATAATGAGCTGATGATGATGATGATGATGTATGTGTATACACATGAGGATTTGAATATCTATACACTATATTTGTTAATGCATGAAACGATCTTGACGTTCGGGGTATTAAAGTAGTGCAAACAGCGAAGCTTTTTAAAACTTAAAACCTAGGTTTCATTTGTGTTTACTTTGAGTGTTAATTATACTTTAAATTACGATTGAAATCAAGTTCATTATTTTAATAAAAGTTATTAGACTTAAAATTTATTCGTAATTATAAAGTATTGTTCACCATTAAGGGTTAATTCCTTAGACCATTCGGGGATTCTTCGCATTCTGAATACAGTACAGTCATAATAACGACCGAGTTAAATAATGAAAATGAGCCGTTCTCACGCGCATTATTATATGATTTTGCAATACATTGCCCCACACGATAATGAACGAACTTTGTCAAGGACAAACGCATAATGTTGTTCTCGTTTCACCACTTTGATTTAATTAATTCCAAGGTCAAGGACAATCTCTTACCAGTTGATGTAACGCTTGTTTAACGTATGTTGCCACTACCTAAACTATCATACTGAGCCTAAACATCTATTGTTGTGTTTAAAATAAATTAAATACAAATTATTGATCAAGATATATAAGAAGGTTACATAGAATTTAACAGTACACAAAATAAACATCGCTTGGCCAAATGGAAGAGGTTCAGTTAGTGCCGCCGACAGAATGTAACCGGGAGCTGAGCTGGTTTGGGGCCCTCCCGTAAATACTGATCGGTTTGTGAAGCGGGTCGCTAGCTGGCGATGACCATGACCGGTCTGGCAAGACTGAAGCGACGAAGAAGAAGATATACTGGAACATAGTTCAGATTTCTTTCCTATGTTTAATACTTCTACCATAATATTTCTCATTCTCTCCATGATGTTTTATAGAAGTGTTGCAAAAATGTAATGGTGCACATTTCATATATGCGGTATTTATTAGAGGTCGTGTTTAAGTGAAATTGTGATCGTGATATCCAAAACAGTTTGACCAATTTAGATACCTATGCATAGCGATCGCCGAACTCCAGATGACCCGAATTCGTTTCCCATCTTTTTGGTTACACAAACATATCTCCGTTTTGGTCCCAGCTTACCAACTTAATCGGAAAAACCTTGTTTGTTTTTTTTTTATAAATCCTTTTTGGATACGTAAGTTTTGATAAAGTTTGACGAAAGTAGTTTACAAATCGGATGTATATAAATATACAAACATGCATTCACAGAGTGTTCTATTTTGTATATTTTGTTTGTCCGATCCTAAAGTAAACTGAATATTTAAAATGTAGCCATCTATGGACATGTATTTCACACCAAGGGCCACGTTAGAAAACACGCCTTGAATCAGACTTCGGCCGAGCCGTTTAGGGTACAGACGATGGGATTATGGAAATGCATACAAAAGTTACAAAAGCACTCTTAAAACTTCTTTTTGATTATGGAAATGCATACAAAAGTTACAAAAGCACTCTTAAATATGATGGTTTGTTTTGGCGAGATAAAGAAATGGAACTCGTGAATTCTAATAACACGGTACGGGCACTTCATTTTTTATATGTATACGTATATGTTACGGAGAATTCTCTGTAATTCAATATGATGAGACATCGAAAATCGTAGATAACGAATTCGATCATATTTAAAAAAAAAATATTTTGCTGAGATAATGACATCGGTGCTTCGAATATCGAGTGTGAGATATCGTATTCGCTGATTTATACACGCGGATGGAATACACCTTTTTATTTTTTTTTGTTCTAACGTTCACAATCTACATTTACATAAGGAAATATAATGGTATATATCAATTTTTTTTTTGCATAACATTAAAGTTTCCTGTTGCTTTAAGAAAACGTTAAACTAGTTTTGATTTGTTATTTTATTTATATCTTACTAACACATGTAGTGTGTCATGTTTTTTTTTATTTTGATTAACATAATAATTACTGTTATTATATTTTTAATACATTGGTATTCGAGGCCCTGATATTTCATGCTTATTTACAAATATTCATAAAATCGTTTAGGAATAGCTTATTAAAAGTATAAAAAAGTAATCAAGTTTGTGTATCCGTTAAAGTCTTTGTTCTATTTCGTTATAAGAGTGTCGAAACTTATAGAATGGATTATTAATGGCTACACTTATGTTGAAGTGTACTCAAGATTTAAACATCGATAATTTGTATTTATACATTAAAATTGCTTTCACTTTGTACGATAATCTCTAGAACTTTAGTCTTGAACTTTGGAAAGCTACGTTAGTTAAGGCGAGTGCTACTCTATTTATCGCAACATCTCGCTATGACAAGGACAAGGTGTCTTCAACGCGCCCTCATTTCCTAAGCATTGTAACTGAAAATAGATTTCGTTGAACTTGGCCCGCAGCCAAAGCGTGGCGACTCCGCTAAACAAGTGATCTCGTTGTTTAGTTCGCCATTTAATTAAGTGAATGCGGCCTTTATATTTTTTATTGATGAATTTGTTTAGGACAAAGAATCAAAGAGTATAGGGCTACTCAGTTGATGTCAAACTGAGGTATAGTCTTGTTTAATTTACTTTTATTTAGAAGAGACACAACCATACGGGTTGGACATCACGCTCGTTCTTTCTTTCGTCTAAAATCTTCTACTTCTTGATGTATTTGGTTAAACAGAAATGATATTAGAAATATTAGTATAGGATAAGCTTATATTAAGTAATAAATACATACACACCTGGGAATGGTTCTTTAAAAATATAATAGCAATTTTGACGAATGAAAACATTGCATTTAAAATATTTGTTGCGAAAATAAAACTGTAACATTCCGCTTCATTGGACACCGTAATGAAATTGGTCTTAAATTAATATTCTCTTGCACTTTAGCGACAAATTACTATCTCTCGCGACGCTGTAACTGAATCATCGGTAACGTAGTTAAACTGTGTCAAAGGCTTGGTTCATTAATGTATGTTTAATGCATAGATACGGCAAAGAAGCATTAGTCTAATAGTGACAAGTCGTGTTATCACACCAAAATACTAACTCCGAGATTTTGTATTAATTTTTGATTAGAATTCTCCATAATTTGACGTCTGACTGATTTAATTACAACTTTGACATACAAATGGACACAGTACCCTATGTAATGTACGGAAACCTTGTTTACTTGTTTACAAAAATGCAGATAAAATTTGAATTATTTTTCCACAAAGGTTGCGATCTCTAAAAGCAATACAAATACGCTTCAAGCCATTTAATTACAGTTCAAAATCGACTTTTTATTATTGATATACAAACTGGTTTATTTTTTAAAATTTTATTTTCTATGCATATTTTAACATTATTCTTTATTTCAAAATGGCCGATGTAATCTTGTGTACGGTATTATGAGTATAGTTAGAACTGTAGTTCAGCGAAAGTTTTTTTTTTTAAGTATTTATTAAGTGTCAAAAAATAAATAAAAGTAAATTCTAGTCAATATGTAATTTGGATTTTTCTCTCGAATTATATTTTAATATTACTATGGTATTCCTGCTTATTAGGAAGGCTTCCCCATATAAGAGAGATACCATCTCTGCGTAATAGAGCGTAGTAGAGCAGTATAGGAGGAAGAGTGTTCTATTCTTCTATTTTCTTCTTCTATTTCTGTTTAGAATCGCAATAGCATTTAGCATGTTATCACTCTGTTTCATATTTAATTAGGAGTTGGTAGTTTGTTGCAACCATTAACTACGGTTTTAATTCGCAAGGGACCGTATAGAAATGCAGTAAAATTTCGAAACGCCACGACTGTTAAATAACGTCACACAGCGATGTGAATCGTATTAAAACTAATTTAGGAAGTTAGCAGTTACCCTCCCGTTTCAACTTCGCCATTCCAAACAAAATAAAAATTAATTACACACAAGTATTACGTTATATTTTTATTCAATTCTATAACGTAGGCAGCATTTTTTTTGTTTCATATTGAATTTCGCCCCATCTTATAAAAAAAAACACAAAGAAGACTTAATGTAGTGTCATGCCTGTTTTCGGGTGTAATATAGAATAACAAATGGATACGGTTGCTTTTTTGACTATTGTTAAAGCATATGTTCTAGTAATATGAGACAGTTGAGTTCCTGACGTGAATACGAATGCTTGTGTTGCAGATGCTTATGTTGTGTTATTTATAAATTATAGTTGAGTATAGTGAGATTAGTACAATTTACAATTTAAAGAGAATAGTACAGTTTTGTAAAATCATTAAATGTATAGAAGTTGAATTTAATAATGTAAAAATTCAATACAATTCTAATCTAACAAAATCTTGTGAAATTAATGAACCCAACTGACCTTAATTACCCTCAATAATAAACGCTTCTAAAGCTGACGTTATCCGAGACCGATTTATCAATGATAATACCATTTTGCGACGTTCGTGGATTATTAACTCAATTTAAGTTTATTTCGCGTCAAATTTATATATTGTATAATCTAGCTTGCGATTATTTTGTTATAATTATTTCGATAATAAAAAAAAATGTGTGAAATTTACCGGTACGCGCCTGCCATTATATTTAAATGTTGATAAAAAAATCCTTTTATTTTATTTTCGTTACATGATACTTTTATTCCATATTCTTACTAAGCTTGTAAAGGCTTTTTTCAATTTTTTTAACGAACCTTATAATATTCATTAAAATGGTATACAGAATTTCAAACCTACTTTGTTTTCAAGTTAAAATTTGTTTTATATCTCTTTGTAGTGCATTTGTTTTTCCGTAAAAATCACATGAGAATCGTACCCGGTCCGACGAGGGCTGGACGAGGGTGAATACGATTTAAAAAACGACGAGAAACAAAAGCTATTAAAAAGTATTTTATGATGCAAGTTGAGATATTGCCGGCGCTGCTCGTGACGTACTACGCTTAAAAATCATTTTAAGCAAAAATCATTTAACCGTTAAAAAAAAAAACATAAAACTGGAAGTACTATTTTGGACTACTTAAAATCATATATACATAAAATGTAGCTGTGACCCGCGACTATATCTTCGCAGAATGAGAAGAGTAGTAGAAACCGTTCTGTACGTATCTTCCAATTAACATCATCATACATCAATAATTCAATAATTAATATCATCATCGCACCTGTGCATGCAGGTGTCCATGGGCGTCGATGATCGCTCTTGTGATCCCGCGCTCGTTTGCCCCCCTTCTCGTATAAAAAAAAATAAAAA
>JAODUI010000003.1:3659767-3680712 GCA_027563995.1 Papilio gigon
GGCTTAACTCACGTGTAAATCGGTGTCGGTACCGACTAGTTTCGAGCTCATCGGGGGCTCATCTTTAGGGTGAGTGGTATTGGTACTATGGATATAATTCAATCACATGACTTTTATTATGGCCTAGTCACCCCATGAATACGTTTGACTCCAAGCCCATCCAAGTGGGGATGTATAGCGACCCGATGATAACTTGTACGTTACCTCTTATTAAAATTTAAATTAAACATTTTTGATGATGCGTTCTGTTAGTTTAGGGTTGTTAAAAAAAATTGTTGAGTTTATTAATTTTTATTAACGAATGAATATTAAGAAAAATGTTCAACAATCTCGACCTGATTAAAATAGTACTAATTATAAGTTAAAGTTAAAAAACCTACCTAATTAAACATCGTTGAATAGTAGCTTGTTAATATGTTTTCATTTTAATTACAAAAAAACATTGACACTTCAACAAGAAAGTAACTTACTTGTGGAACATAACTTCAACGTCTATCTCGCTAAGTTAAACTGAGAAACTTAACTAACATAAGAGTTGAATTGAGTCGGACTTAGTTGTGCTGAGCCGGTTGTGTTACACTTTGGTTCGTAGTCGTGTTTCATAAAACAATACCGCAAGGAACTGAAATGTATTTTGTATTTAAAATTTCTTTTCGATCTAAGCTTTGGTGTTCCTTTGTTTTTTAGGTTAGGAATTAAGCAGACCTTGGTATACATTTATTATAATAATCTATAATTATCGACTCTGAACGATAAGATGGGGTTAAAGAATATGAAAGATTACGTACAAACATGTCAATGAAAAATTAATTTATTTACTTATAAAAGTATGACTTGAATTTGAACTTACTGAGACATTTACTTGAAATCAGGAAAACAAACGAAGTTTCCCCACATTGCATACGTGGCTCGCGAAATTGATTTAATATCCCTCAGGAGTATGACTAAGTCGACGTAGACTATACAATGTTATTGTTTTCGTATCAAATTGCGCTGTCTAGGACAGGTAGACAGCAGAGATATCTATGAAAATTAGAACTATATTAATTAAAAAACAGAGCTTCCATATCGTTGTTGTCCGAATTACTACTATTAAAGAAGTATTTAAAGATTCTATTCTCGCTATTTTCAATTAGATTTTCAGTGTTTCAGGGGAAGGAAAACATCGGAATGTAACGTGCACTTAACTGCGAAGAAATTCAAAGGCATGAGCGAAGTCAACCAGCGTGGTTGACTATGGTCTAGTGATCCCTAATTTAGGTAGACTCCTAGCTATTCGATGGGGATATGTGTGGAATAAAAAATCATCAGAATAAGTAAAAAAACATAACATTTCAAGATACCACTATTTATCAGCAAAGTAACAATATAATTTTGTTGCTTAATGTATACAGTTTTAAGTAAATCAGTATTGTTTATTGTAAAATGTAAGTTGTAAGTGTTGTGTTGAACGAGTGTTGATATAAATTAATATAGTTGTCAGGTTAAAACTTGTAAAATGAAAAACTAACAAGAAAAAGCTTAGCTAGGATAAACTACTTTAAGTTAGATCACCGTTCAGAATCGTGCAAAGAGCTCGCGTTGAGCGAATCGCAAACACTGAGGCAACTTTCAAGCAGGCGTTGATTCTGTCAAGATTGAACTTTTCAATCGGTACAACGGTTCGCTTGTTCAGTCAGATAACATCAATTGGATAACTTTCTACAACAACGCGCTTACAATAATTACAGTTATACATAAATTTGATATTGTTTTATTATTAATTAATTTGCTTCTAATTAATGGCCAAATAAATAACCGGCCAAGTTTGTCATGTCAAATCGTTTTACAACAATTTATAAAGTCTCGCTCCGTCCGACATTTTAAAGCGATGACGTCATTGTTCTTTGGTGGTGTAGCAGCGCCACTGACAATATCTCAACTACAATAGACCTGGTGTTGTCGTGCTAAAATTTAACATGATTTTTAATAGATTCGTTCAACGTAAACGCATCAATGATAGCACCGGCTTATATTTTCGCATTTATTATCTAAAAAATAAATATCGTAAGATACCTAATGCGTTAAACATAAATGGAAGGGGAAGGGGGAGTCCAAGTATTAAAGGTAGATTTCATAGTATAACTTTATTTTTCACGACTATAGAACATCCATAACTTTAAATGACCATGCTTAAAACTTACCGCGACATGAATTTAAGTAGTTTATGTAACAAACTACGTATACTGCAGCATAAATTGAACAAGCTTTAGTCTTTTCCCATACTATCTAGAATCTATTGTTAAAGTTGCCAAAACACGACCTGTTGGTTTTGAATAGCAATCATATATTTACATGGATACTTGCGGCAATACTTTTTTATTATTTATTTATTAAAAAAAAACACCCTAACAGAATACTTTCTTAACAGTGATGTTTATAAGAAATCTACATTTTCAATTAATAACCTAACAAAATATAATTAACACGCTTTCCCTGACTTACATTGTTGAATATTAAAACAAATACGATTTTAAAAAATACTCATAAATCTAAATAGAAGGGAAAAATAATATTCCAGAAATCCCAAGAATCGGTAAACAACAATTTACCGCACCAATTAAACGATGAAATAAAAATAAAACAATTAATAAACGCAAACGAGGGTCTGAAAGAAAGCATTCCAGGCGATGAAGTAAAATGGAACGTAATAAACAATTAATTGTTTAATAGGAAAAATATTAAAAAACCAAAACAACTCTAAACGACTTTTTATTGTAAAAATCCCCCCCCCCCCTCAACAAATAGTAATAACTTAAGGATGTTGTGACTATTATTTTTATGACTAGGGATTAAGGTAATTAAGGAACATGCTGTATCTATTCTTTCTGATATACCGGGACAATACGCAGGCTGAGCTGCAAGTGATTGCATAAAGCTATAGTCGTGTCAAAGCCTAGTTCACAAAGTTCCCTGTATTAATTAAAGTTTCGCATCCACTCTGACACGCGACCGAGCAAATATAAAACTGTAACAAAGTTTTAAATCCACTTGCACACAGTTGCCCATTCGTAGACGGGGAAATCTCAAAGCGCGATTAAAAGTTTGCGCTTTGCATTATAAATTGAACACCAGAGAGCAGGTCTACGGGGATATTTATTGTCACTTGTAACCATGCGTTCCCACTGTCGGTACTTGTAAAACATAATTACGAGATAAAACTAAAGTCCTTTTTCTTCTGTTTTCTATTGCAAATATTTACTACATTGTGAGGGACCTTAATTTTCTTACATTGTAAATATACGTTATCGATTTTCGTTTAGATACACAATAAAGGAACTTAGAATTCCTTTCTCATTGAATATAAGATCAAATATTTCCGCTTCTTTCTTGTGCAAATACTTTTTCACAATAGGTATCGACGGCCAGTATAGTGAGTCGTGTGGAATAATCACACCATTGTGGACATTTCTTTGTGACGTATTCATAAAAAAATACCTTATACTTACTGATAATATAATTTTATCGGTATTTAAAAAAGTTAGCTAATATAAACTAAACAGAAATAACATAATGAAATGTAATTTTGACACTGATATTGTGCCGAACAACGGGTTCGAGTCCCACGGCGCAACCCCCATCCCCCCTCCTTAAACTACGGGTTGCACGAGTTGGGCGCAATAATTTAATAAATGCAGTCACTTATCACCTCGATGCCCGTTCACCACCAGCAGCTGCCTGGTCAGCCTGTCAAGCATGTCGAGTCTGGTAAAAGTCTGTCAATACAAAAACGTAGAAAGTGAGTAAATTGGAACAAACCGTTATGCCTAAATTTCAGACGATCGTTAATTCGCTGTCCGGTTCAGCTTTTACATTTAATTGTGTTATTAATAAATATGTAAGACTAAAAACCCTACGGATAGTTTATAACTTTTTGTTTTATTTCATTTGTATGGATATAGATTTTGCTGCAGGAAAACAGATATCGTTTTCCCAAGACGTCATACCGAGAACAGTAGACGAAATTGGTTTAATATCCCGGGGGAGTATCTGTAAATCCGCGTAGCGAGAGCTACACAAATGTTATTGTCCTAACATGGAATACATCATCATATAGCAGATAAAATGTAAGTATAGTTGGTTATAAGATGAACGCTTTGGGAGTTATTTACCAGTGTCCAGTGTTGCCTCGTTCTTAGTACTGGCGATGCACCGTAAAATGAGAAAAAGTAATACGATAGGAATAATAAAATCAAATTAAACTTTTAAGAAATAATCCTATCTTGGTTTTCAACGACTTTATCCCTTCTGTTACCTGTATACCATATTTTGTTTGTTTTTATGAAACAACGCCCTCTATTGTATTTTTGGACAATTTCAATCATCTTTGTACCTCTTTTTAAGGATTGCGCAAAAGGATGAACCTTCAAGACATAATTAATGGGAATCCGAATAAATTGTTGTTAGCTTCATTTGCTTGCTTCCACTAACCTCGTCTGGTGAATTACTTAAGCCTGTGCGTTATGCATTTAAAATAAATAAAAAAAACCCGCCATTTCTATACTTGCTTCTCTTCTCACTTAAAATCTGCAAAGTGTATCACGAATTGAGTTGAAATAACCGAGTAAACTCATTCATTACTGAAATCAGAGTGTTTTCATTACAGACATATTCTAAAGACCTCTTAGTTAATGTTCAACATAATGAAGTTGCGAGGATTGAATTACTCCGCATTAAATAAAAATCTACGACGACAATCGTAATTTAATTATAACCTCAAAAAAAATTTAAAGTAAAATGCCAGCAACTTTTTTTTAATTTAACAATTTTATTTTTCTTTTTTTATATTAATTTATAAATGCACCTAATATTTTACACGTATATTTATTAAAAAACTTTGGATAACATCTAGGTATCTTTGGATAAATTAAGGAATAACAAATAAATGGTATGTATGTAATTCCAATTGATTATTTTTACATTATTGATTTCATATTTTTGTATTTTAATTTTAAAATTTGAAAGAAATGTAAAAAAAAACAGCGATGTTTATGGAAATAATAATTTACTTAAGTAAACACTTACACGCTACTTTGCGCGGCGGGTTTGGGAACGTAAAGGTTAATGAAGACGGGGCGGGGCCAATGGGCCAAGACGGCGGTCACCCTGAGGGAGGCGCGCCCTACTTGTCAACATAATTAATAGAAATATGCGCTCCCGAACAGAGATGAACTTTTAGCGGTAATCTATTGGTTTTGTTTCTAAATAAAAAGTATATGGTATATAAAAGTGGTTTTCGAAGTTAAATTGCCAAAACTAAGAATTGACTATCATTATCATCATCATCATCAACAGCCCTTGTCTGCCTACTGTTGGACATAGGTCTTTCCCAATGCCTTCCTCAGTATGCGGTCCTCCGCCTTCCACATCCAACGACTTCCTGCCGTCCGCACAAAATCATCGGTCCACCTGGAAGGACGAATCACACTCCTGGTCCCCAACCGTGGCCTCCACTCCAGCGAGAATTGACTATAGTTAATCAAATTCCTTGAATTTACATTACATCTTATTTACCTTATTTTAATTATAGTCTAAACAAATTATACCAAAATCATACCTCACAAGAAATTACGGAACCAAAATAACTGTAAATATCGTAATGTCAAAGTGTGAGTAATCTCATATACAATTATAACAAAACGTAAGGACACGTAGTCGTTTTACAATTACGAACGATATGATATAAATTCATACATGTAAAAAAAAAACAAGTAAACTCCGCTCTTGCGTACGGCCCTGATGACTCATGAACATGACACTTTACGGAGACCCGCTGACCCGTTTCCCCAGCCACCTGCGACTAGTCAATTTGCCTTAAAAAAAATCTCTCAAAACCTCGGTACTAAAGAAAAGTCATGTGTTTGCTTAGCATACATACGTCTTAACGGCCCCTTGCCCTCATTTTATCGTCAAAGAAAATGACAAGAACTTTGACACTTTTGATTTAAAGTCCGTTTTTCAGTAAATTGAACGTTGTTTACGACAATTTTTTTTGTACATCCATACAAATTTTAGACTCAGGAAATCTGTTAGAAACTAACTTATACATGTATACTTTAAAAACATAATTATTTTAAAGAGATGAAAGAATCATTTAGGACAAAACAAGTGACACATCTGTTTGAAGATAGACGCTCATAATTTTTTGGATCATCAGTATCGATGAAAATAAGCGTTTATAAAATATTCAATGTATTATTTTAATCACGCACAGAGCTTACTTACTTACCTCAGTATCTTCAACATGTAGTACTTTTGGACAACCCTAAAATAAATAAAGTAGTAAACTATTTAGGGTTCGATAATTTCAAATAAATATTTTGTACTGGAAACATTTTTGGTCTGTGAGTTGGTAGCGAATACGATTGGTTATCGAGAGGCAGAAGGAAAAAGAGGTCGGTTGAACGAGGGGAATTGAACGGTCGGACGAAGTTGAGTAAAATTATAAAGTTGTCAACCCTATAACCTGGATTTTCACCATTACATTACCTTGGCTTCTTTAGAGTCTAAGTTAATCATAGTATCAACGTTTTTGTTTTACTATATACGATAGCTTTATCCTGAAACTTCGTCAGCGAGTAATTAAAAAAAAATAAGTAACTGATTCACACAGTATTCTTTGACAAAATTCAGATAAATCCATTAAATCTTTGTGGTGATAATTTATTACAAACCATCCATCCATCAGAACTGCCCTTGTCATGTCCAATTTAAAGATGTACTGTGGGTCCGTGACGATGTTCCGATGAGAAGAAAGGTTTGGTTTATGAATATTGTTGTGTTACATATCGTTGTTGAACATGTTTAATTAAATAATAATATAAGTACACTAATTAGCAGATACAATCGAACCTTATATGTATTGAAGCCTTAAAAGTGAAGTAGACTGTTGTCTTGCGACGGCATCGTATTCCCTCCGCGACCTCCAAGTGTGTCCTATAATCCAATTGTACATGCGTACCATAATTTTAAATAATAATATGTTTGATTCAAAAAAAAAAATTATATCTCTATTAACTTGAAAATCTGTTTTCGACATTCAATTTTTTTTTTTTTTTTATAACATTTCCTAACATATTATAATGACATTTAAAATTACTGAATAGTTATAGAGCACTATTTATATTTATTGTTAGTTAATATTTAGATGTTAGAATACATAAAACATTGTCATTCACTTCGCGCTCTCTACAACGACGTAGTCAGCAACACTTCAATGGAGGACGCGAGGCATAGAGCAACGAACAATTCCAGATCATTTAAATTTTATTTTATTTCTCTAAAATTATTTTTTCAACCAAGTAGAAATTATACTATTAATATATTAACACAATTTCGCTATGTACTATGATGCCTACATTAAGGACGAATTAATGCGAGATTTTTAATAAGACCTAAAACTAAACACACTTTTTTAGTCTTATTATTTTATTTCTTGACTAACTATTCTCATGGGTCTTACCCGCATGCAATTCTCCGATAATTGTTTTTTTTCCAATTCACTTGTCTGCTAAGTTTAATAGCGTGACGGTAGGGGGGTAATCAAAATAAATGTGATGTAAATTGCAAGGAACAATTTTGTAATATGACATCACATTTTGATGTTAAGCACAATTTTAATTACTCTGTGCGTAATCCTGTAAAGGCATATTGTGGCCGACATGGAACGATTTCATACTGTCGCTGGGCAGACTGTTAAGTGCTACAAATCCTCTTTGCGTGCCTCACCCTCCCACGGACAGTTTCCTTCGCATGACGAACTAATAACACTTATTCAACGGTAGTGAATGAAAACGTTATATGTAATTAACATTAAATAAAAATAATGGCTGCATTATTTTTGTTTCTCATAATTTTTATATCCAATGGAGCTGAACAATTATGCATAGAAGCAAAAACGGATTCAGTGAGCGAAGTGAAATTAGAAAATAACTACTCAGAAGACGTTTTCCAACAAATCCGGACGTCGTCGGAAATCACGCCTGCGGCTTCAACAGGAAACAGAGTAAATGATGTCGCCAGTACCGCGTCGAGCAAGTCTCTAGAAGCACAAGAAGAAAATTTTCTTGCAATCTCCCCAATTACACCGTCAGGCAAAATGTCAGTCGAAGAAAAAAATAACGACGTTGATAGAGGAAATGTTGAATTACTAAAGACTGCGAAGGTAACCGTTACAAAACAGAATAAAACAGCAATTCCAATATACGGCACCAATTTAAGAAAAAATGTTAATTTACCACCGCCTTTAAATGTTATATGGGAAAATTGTTTAGAGTCTTCTTATAGGGAACATAACAAACTTAATTTCAAACCTCAACGTCAGTTAGAAGTTGCTAAAAATCTTCAAGTTCATAATAACAGAGTTGGAGGAACTGTTTGGGACAAAAGAGATATGGAAGGAACAAATTCAGTAGCCATCAAAGCTTGGTTAGATAAATACAATATATTAAAAAATGCAAAGAAGGAAGATAAAATAGAAAAATCAAATGAAACAATACACACTAATGAAATTTCTATATTAGCAAAAACTACTAAACCTGGAATGTTTGAAATATTTTCAATAACAAAAGAAATATCAAAGGAACACGAAAATACGATCAACAGTACGTTAAGTTTAGCTGTAACAGAGAGTAACATCATAGCAAGTAATTCAATTGAGTGGTTTGAAGAAATGGATCAAAGTCAAATTAAATTTAGTAGTTTACCTCAAATGCAAAATTATTTGATGCCAAAGTTTAAACTAGAAGACGGATTTCATCCTTTCACATTCGTGGCCGAGTTCTTTGCTATTATTTATCCATTCGACTTTCCGACGGGTAAGTCCTATGCAATTATTTTTAAATATCCTGGTGTTCCTGATGTCCATAGTCGTCGGGTCAAATATTTTTTGGCTATCCGCGGTTTGTTTGCATCTTTTTCTTATAAAAAAATGAAACACAAACAGTTGATTTCATAAAACAAATGGCTGCTTGTTAAAAGTTATAGACATAAACTTTTTATTTGTAATTTTTTAAACATTTTTTATTTTGAGTACAAACATTATTTAAAAAAAAAGTAATCAATAAATATTTTTTAATTCTATTGTATTTGAAGTAATTATCATACTGTTGCTTTTCTTTTTGATAGGTCTTGCAAAGGATATAATTTGGGGAAAAATAACATTTCCTTTATCTTTTATTCAGGTACTTATATTTAATTTTTATTTAAACTAACACTTGTAACTTGAAATATTTCTGGCAAACTTAATTACTTAATATTAAGTGTACATACTAAAATAACGGTGTTTTAACAATACAGCTATGATATTAAAATTACTTGAATTTGGTTTTTCAATAAAGTTTTAATAACTCTGGATTTAAACAATAAAAACGTTTTCCGTCACAATTAAGAGAAACAATTTACAAACAAAGAAACCTTTGATAAAGGTTAAGTTCGTGACTAAGCAATTTTGCTCTTTCCTTAAATCAATTTATCTAAATTGCTTTTAAAACCTTTATTTCAATGTTCCAATTAAAAATAATCATGTCAGAATTCTCTGTTATTGCGGAAGTCCACGGATTTCACTCATCACATCGTGATCCCGCCGCTCGTTTGCCCTCTTCTCTTACAAGTACCTTATAATATTACAAGTTCGTCCTTCGGTATACTGCTGAAAAACTTCTCAACATTTTTTATCGCAATGTCGAAAACAATATCCACTAATGGTTTACCAAATTCAGCATCGACAATTTTCCAATTTTCGTTTAAGAACGTCAACACCGTTTGACCTGGAGACAAAAAAAAATAGTTCCATTTCGCGCTTTTTTTTTATAAAAATATGCTTACTGTCCACTGTTAGGCCTATGTCCAACAGTGGGCAGACAAGGGCTGTTGTTGATGATGATGATGATGATGATGATGATAGTCAATTCTTAGTTTTGGTTACTGTTTTATACTTACCTATTTCAGGGTTTCCTTTGAATAGATTCGTAAGTGCAAATTGTACTCTTCCTTTGATATTGTAAGATAATTTATAATTTTTAACATCATAATAAGTAACTCCGTTACGAATATTATCAATAAACTTGAGCTTTATTTTAAGGTTCAAGTCCGCTGAAAAATTAAAAAATAACCTTAAAGTGACCGTGACTTTTTAACCGAATGTTGTGACCAAAATTTAAACGGTTGGCATTGTTGTTTTACTAAAAATGCTGAAGCCAGTTACACTCCTACAATTTTATACGGACATTCGTACTGTACAGTCAAAACGAAATGTGTATAGCGTGTTTAATATTTATAAAAAATGTTCTTAAAAAAAAAACAATTAAATCCACAAAACTAATTCTACTGGTAACAAAACATAGTTGCAAATAATAAATGCAATATTTAAAATTATACTATCAATAACCATTTTCTAAAACTATTATTAATTTACTAAGCAGATAAACTGATGTTAGAATAAATCTTACTAATTTTTAATTTGGCATCCCCATCTCCATTGATTGAAATGATAAGTATTTGTCCTTGTGCCTTGTATTTGCCTTTAATTGTTACATTACAAGTTAACTCTACATCTGCATCATTGTTTTTAAATCTGAAAGAAATATTTCATTTAAACTTCGAACACTTAACGACCGTTTCGATTAGTGTTCGAAATTCAAAAATGATTTACAAACAAAAGGTAAACAATTTTATAATGAATGAATTTAAAAGAAATACATTTTAGTTAGTAGGATTCCGTACTAGTTCGAATAAAACAATTGAAAAGATAAATATTCAAATCGTCATAATCTACTCGCAATTATTCCACTCCGTGGGATGGTGGCACAACACGTCTTCCCAATTGATTTCATACAGTGGTATCATAGTTTCATATAAACTTTTAAGCTATTCATACATCTCTTCTCAAATAAAATTACTTTAAATGCTAAAAGACAAACATAGTATTTATTATGATAATAATTTCAGTTCTAGACCAAAAAAAAAGAATAGATTGACGTAAAGAATAGTAAACAGCCAAACAACAACAAATAACTCAAAAGACCATTGTTTGTGAGCGACTAAACGATGTTATAGTGGGCCTTATTTTACTTTTTATGGCGTCCGGTTATGAAATATTGCATGTTAGTTTTATTTGTGCTGTAACCGGTGTCAACAAAAGTCATAAAGATTAAAGGTTGGTGTCAAAAATAGATCGTAAATGTAGTTCCTTATTGTTCAAGGTTGACTCTGATATAATGACGCAGTATACCTAATTCGAAAAGTATGCGCTTTCGTTTTTCTTACTATGATTTTGGTAGAAAATATTCTTGTATGCCATCTACACACATTCAGTTTTAACTATTAATTAAAGTGTACAGTTCGACTGTTAAATTAAAACTGAATGTGTGTAATAGGCTTTAGAGAACATTAGATAAAACATAAAAAATATCTTAAACGTAACAAACTTACTTAGCCTCATTAACTAAGCAATTTCGAAGACCTTTTAATGTACCGTCTTTGAACTCAATTTTTAAGCCACCAGGAAGTTCTACGTTGACAAAGTCATACGTTAAAGGATCGGTGGAATTGACACCGAGACTCGGTATGCCTTTTACAAATCTCGGAATTGTTTCTTGGATATTCTTCTTTAGACAAACTGACTTTAGTCCCACGCATGGAGTTAAGTAATCAGCTGGAAAATATACCAAAATATCTAAGTTATACATCTTAAGTTATTTTACGAGAAAGCTGAATAGTTAACCTTTTCTAAATTCAATATCAGTATTTTAAAAAATGAATTAAGTATCTTACAAATTGAATTTAAGAAACCAATTGGGTTCACCCATCAAATATTATTTATGCATTTGGTTAGCTACTTATTTTTTAAATAAAACAAGATACAAACACATAAAAGTAGCGATTTTTTTAACATATACAAATATTACAAAATATTTCAATGACTCACGTGCTATTCTAGCAAAACTATGGGACGACTGCAGAACAACTAAAGATGTTATAAACACTGAATATACGAACATGTTTTCTTTTATAAATTAATATTAAGGAACTATATAAGGTAAAATTACAAGCGATCAGTCGTCACTCGGAACTGAAGCAAACTGGACTGTGAATTTAAATATATACGATATGATGGTACTGATTTTTGTTCAAGAGCTTTATAATATGCATGAGCTTGTGCGACAGGAAATCAATTTTAAAACTTTACTCATTGTTTAATTTTATTAGAAATGTCAATGTTCCTTATCTACAATTAATAGTAAAAATGCAATTTGTGACGCTTGTATACATTCTATAAAATATGTTCTTTAACAAACAAATTTTATAACAGTAAATTAAAATGTTATTCCACAGTCGGATTATGGAATGGTCTGTCCTCAGTGGTATTTCCAAACCAATACGACTAAGAGTCCTTTAAGAAGCGAGTGTACCTCTTTCTCCAAGGCCGGCAACGCGTCTGTGGTACTTCTAGGATTGCAGATGTCTGGGCGTTCCCGCTGCTCGTTTTCCCCGTCTGTTATAAAAAAAAAACACGCTTAGCCACTACTATAATTTTATTCACAAACTATGTACAAAATTTATTGATAACATAATTTTCACTATACTACTTATAAAACGGCTTAACCCACGTGCAAATCGATGTCGGTACCGACTAGTTTCGTGCCCATCGGGGGCTCTTCTGCAGGGTGAGTGGGTTTTTTCCTCTTCCTTGACTTGTTCTATCGAGTTACGTGTGGAAAATATTATATCTTCTCTTAACTATGTGTTTATTGTGTATCCTATTTTTTTTCCGCATCATCTCAGCGACTGCTGCTTCCTAGGGGGAACAACGTGAAGAGCCCTGATTGTACTCGTACATAGAAATATTGAACAAAAAATAGACTTGGTGCTACAAGGAACTCAAACGTGTTTTGCCTGATTGACATTTGTTTTACTCATTGTAAAATTAATTAATAAAAACATTGTATCTACTAATCAATACACTAATGTTTCGCTTATGTTCAGTTCTACTTTATTGGCATTATAATTTATCAATATGTGATATAAAATTTGAAATAGACAATGAGATAATTAAGATAAGGTCTTCGTTTTAAGAAACGGCACGCTCGTCGACAATATAGATAGGAATTATATTTTGTTTGCTTTTAACGCGATCTACTTCGTTGAAAGGCAGCGTGAACTTTACGATATTGAGTTTCAGGAAACAAGCCTTTTAAAATGTCAATGCCGTTCATATAGTGCAATATCTGATTCAACATATGTGCAATTTTCATAGACGAACTAATGAAAATTTAATATTTTGTTTATAACTAGCTTTTGCCCGCGATTAAGTCCGCGCGAAATTTTAAAAAAAAACTCAGTTGTATATGACTATTAATAGACAGTAATGAAATCTCTGTATCAAATTTTACTTATATTTATTTAGTCGTTTTGGTGTTACCTGCTAACAAACATTCATGAAAACATTAACATTTACAATATTAGATAACTAGTAGTCACCCAATGTTCGAAATTCGAATTTCGAACGTTTTTCACGGTCCTACAATTTTTTTTATTGAAACAAACTTTCGTCCACATCTTCACACTGACCATAACTGTGTCAAATTACAATTTCATTAGTCGGAGCAACGTTCTTAGAACGGTACAAATTTTTCGTTTCTCGTATTATATGAATACAGCACTATTTTAGTACTCGTTATGTACATTGTAATATATATAACTTCATCGCGCTCCTTCTAACAATTAAACAAAATAGGTAATCACAAAACATTTACTTCCGCAATTAAACATTACAAGAAAACTTTTATCCGACAAGCTTTAAAAACCATTCCGTGCTAAATAAGCACTCCGGGTTATATCCGCTATATCTAGGGTTGTCAACTAACAAATAATTTTAATCAATCTATTAACTGGCAATACACAAAATGTTATGCTACAAAATATTATTCGGCCAGTACGAAATTCTAATAACATTTCGAACAATATTTTCAGTTTTTAATAACTAAAATGTTTTATTGTATATTGTAGATTATTTTTATAACACTCATTCTGTAGGGCATGCATTTTTTTATGAATAAATAAATAAGAAATTAATAAATGTATTAAAACTCCACAGATATATTCATTGCGTTTAATTACTTAAAAATAATTTCTTGGAATCTGTAGGAGATATTGTGTAAAAGTGACAACCCTATTTATAAAACGCTAGTCATTTACAAAAGAGCTCATTTCTTCTAAAGGAAAAACGTATCAGCCATTTCCTAATTACATCGACGATTCGCAATGTTCCAGTGATTTTGTATTCATATATTATACAGTTCAGTAAATTTGCAAAAAGCCTTCGGCGTGAAAGAAAACTTAAGAATTTATTTTTGGTATAGAATACATTGAAAATGTAAGGTAACTTGAAACCTTTAACGTGTTTTGTCTCGGTTTGACGACATTAACAACAACGAATTAGCAACTTTGATATTTGAAATATAACATTTTTTCTGTAATTTAAAGAAAATAGCACATTTATTAATTTATTAATATTTCTTGATGTCATACCAGGTAAGCTGGAAGAATCTTGTCCTAGTTTCGAATCCACGACCGCTTGTTCGGTATCTCCTAACTTAACCAGGCTTTTGACCCCTCGGATTTACAACCAAGGATTTTTTATTGGAACTAGGAACAAATGCTAGATTATTTACTATATTGTTAATACGAATTAACATGCATTAATACCGTAAAAAGCGTAATTTCAAATAAGGTGTAGGTACCGACGAGTCCGAAACTAGTCGGTACCTACACCGGTGTACACGTGAGTTAAGCCGTTTTTATTAGTAGTTTAATATAATGATATGTTTTTTTTCAGTCAATCAAAGTGGAGTCAACTTTTTTAGCTTTCATTGTCCTCTTCGCTTGTATCGCTCTAATAATACCGACGTATCTCATCATTTTGGGGATAATCTCACTTCTCTCGAAATCAAGTTGCAGCGACGAAGCGGAATCTGGGGCTTTATTCCCAGAACAAGAAGGTTCAAGTTGTGTTGACAAATTATTGGTCTTTATGACATTTTTTACCGTTATAATATGTTGGTAAGCTTTTAATATTATTAATTGAAATTTATAAAATAATTTGAATTGTAGATATGAAAAATTCATTATTAATTTATACAGATATATATCAATTAATGATACATGAAGGAAACATAAATAAATATGGAATTAGTGGAAACTGTTAAATACGTTTGTTTCCAATCCGTCGAATAAAAATCAAAAAAGAAATTGGTTTCCTAGTGGAATAGAAATAGAACTAAAAATATTACAAGAGTTCATCCTTTATAAAAGTTAATGCGCTTATCAGTCGCGACTCCGACTACGCCTAGCTTTTACGTGAATAAGGCCGCGCAGAGATCGGAAGCGTACAATAAGCCCATAATAAGGGTCGCCCGAGCATTCTACAGACTGACCCAAGGGGACAATTGACGTGCATTTCTCAATGAATTGCCTTTCGCTTTTATTAAAGAAAATTTAACCTTTGTTACCCTTTTTATACTGCTTTCATTTACTGTCACACTTAGAGTCGCTTAATAGTTACTTAAGATGTCCCTCAGCAAATGTTCCTTAGTAAATGAACACTAAATTATACCTTTATTCCACACTAAACTATTCTGAGTGAAACAGTACATTTAATTAATAAAATGCTTTTATGGTAGCATTAAAATGTTTTTCGGCACATTTTTACGTTAAAAACAATTAAATGTGATATTTAACAATACCTTATGACTAAAAGAATAAAGTTGATTTTTTTTTAATTTTCCAGCACCCTTATATGCGGTATGGTATTGAGCAACGAACAGTCACACGTGGCGGCGATGGGTAGTCGTAACGTGGTGAACTGCGCATGCGCAGACATCGCCACGTGGTTGTCAGTCGCCGCACGGGAGCTGCATTACAGTCTAGTACCGCCTATAGATCTTGTGCTCTACGCTTATCAAGAGGATTTGAAAAGTAAGTAACGCATTGTAGTAATTAACATTTTTGATACTTCTGAAGATGTGGAGTAAATCTGATGTAATCTCAACATTCCTCTGATACTATTATAGCAATAAAGTAGCAACTTGGAATATGATAAGAATGAAACAACACAACTAACGCCCGTAACCTAAAGGGATCGGCAGAAATTATGGCTCAGTCCTTAATGAGCTCCTGGCAAACCAATCTTGCCTCTTCCACATTAGTCTAGAATTTTAGTTTTTAGTTTCGATGAGAATAAAAAACTTTTACACCACAAAACACATGTAATGTTGACACACATGTGTGACCACATATATTTTATATTGAAGATAGGTACACACAAAAAAAACGACAATTTGTCCTGTTCAAAAACTTATTCACGTTGAAATGCTGATACTGGTTATTGTGAGGAAGCAACCCTTTCGAGGGCTTTCCATGTCCTTTGTAACGTCAAAAAAATAGTCGGTCCGCAAATATCAAACAGCTATTTGTCTCCATATATTTCATACAGTTAACGAGCGTCGAGAAAAGTGTGCGATTTCCTTCATATAATGGCAAGGGCAAGTCTTAAGTTTCCTGGACAAACACTCGGATGGGTCGTTATATTGTATACTACATGAAACTCTCTTGGTAATATACGCCTTATTTACTTTTGCTGTAGTTCATTACGTGAATTCACTATAGAAACATGTTTATACAGTATTACGTGTGAGCATTTTCATAGCTGTATATTTACAGGAGATATATTGTACCAATTCTGTAGCAAACGGCTCTCACAAAGGTGAAAGGATTACATTATGGTAGGGTACCCTTACCAAATTGAATTTTACCCAACACGAATACACCTTCACGTTTATTGTTACGCAAAACCATTTCAAAAACGTAACAAAAATACATTTTTACTTTTAACTTTTATATTAAATTGTAAACTCTTTTTGTGTAAACAATCCACAAGTAATTAATTTACGTTAAATATGATTTTATACCTATTTGAGTTATTCTATATGTTCAGACTGAACAAATCAGTGAGTCTGTAACCGAAACAGTGTAATTATATCCTACAGTTATATAAATACCTACATTTTTTTAACTTTGTTACGTAGGACCTCAGCGTCCACGGCACAGATTTGGATAATTCTTTTTGTAGACATTAGCCCTAGGTTTACGCCAGGTTCTAGGGTATATACTATCACACTATTAAACTTAGTGGGTCACTAAATCGGAAAAAACTAAATATGAGAATTTTATGCTGGTAAAAAGCAAGTGAACAGTTAGTTATAGATTTTGTTGTTCAATATGAAAAAAGATTTTTAATCCAATTTATATAGGAGTTATTAATATGTAAAGAATGTTATTAATATGTACCGAAGAAATATGATTTCATAATATCGTTTCTGGAAAGATTTACATTTTAACATCACAAATGTCTGTAAACAGATGTTGGCACGTTTCTCGGCGAGCCAATACAACAAGCTATTGCGTCGGAGAGTGGTATCGATTTGGTGCTGGACTCCTTAGCTGACATAATAGCAGGTATCTATTGAAATGCGAAATAGTCCTACGTGAGGCATTCAAATGACCCAGCTATACACGGCGTTGCCGTATTCTAGTACTATTAAAGGACTATTGTATATGGCATGAATTTATAGCTGGCCACTAACGTTTTGTAAATTGTTTGTATAACAATAAATTTAAATAAACTACCAACTCAAAGTATATACTAAAGTAGCTAAAATCACTTCAACAGAACAAATTATATAAACCAAACTTACTAGAAGGAAAAACGACCAAGATGTCATTAAGTAAGCCTTTAATTTTAAAAACAGTTAATGATGTTTCCCTTTAAAATATGGGAGAAAAATCAACAGCAATAGTTTTGCCTCCACGATAGTTGATATAGCCGATTATTATAATTAATTTCATGAATTGCCCATAAGATTTTTTGCATCGCTTTCAGAAAGTGAAGATCTCTCATCGAAAGTGTCCGCTTTGCGGAACATAAGTATTAAGGCGGGCACATTAGCGGCAGTCGCTGCGGACAGACTCAATGACCTCGCCAGACAAATAGACGGTCTGAAGAAACAATGCCCGCCGAAAGACGCACCGCTCTGTGATACAATCAACACTCATTCTATGGAACTAAAACTGAAGTTTAACTCGGTAATTAGCTATAGGCACAAAAGTCCAATGACTGTTCAATGACTCGAAACAACACTCATTTTGTCTATTTAAACATGTCATAAAGGACATTATAAATTTTTATTTAGCTTCACCGTGTCTGTAATAAAGTCTTGCAAGTTAAATTTGATCCACTTCCCAGTTTCCGATTGAGCTAAAATTTTGCAAGCTTGTATAAATCGCACAACAATGCAATATTATTATGATATAGAGCTGATCTGATGTTGAAGCTGGGAAGGTACTTTGTAATTAAACGACACAGTCCCATCGAATTTGGGTTCGTTTATTTCGTCTTGACAAGTACTTTGATAAGAAAAACTTGTTTGAAGTAAAGTGTTTCTTTCTTTAATTTAATTTAATTTTTGTATTCAGTTTAATACAAAACATTATTTTTTATAGATATTGAAGGAACAGCAGTTATTGGAGCTTCGTGCGTTAGGTGTTGAAAACTTGACGCTTGCCATCGCCGCAGCGAAACAGGAATTGCGTACATTGCCTTCAGTCATCGTAACACAGACCAAGGAAGTGAGAGATAGTAAGCAAACAATATTTTACTAACTAACTGTCTTTCCAATTTGTTCAAAATAAACCGTGTATTTGAGTGTACAGAAATGCCTTTTGTTTTTAAAGGTACGTAAATAATCCGTCGGCAATTATTCGAAATTTGAACTTGTTGAATCATTTTTTATTAAAAAAAAAAAAACAAAACACTAATTAGCGAAATGATTAAATCACACGTGCAGCCAGTACATAAGTTTCAGACAAAGTTTTATTTATCAATAAAGATATGAATATTCTGCCTACCCTTAATGTCAAATCAAGTGTTTATCATTTATACGTTTAGCTTCGTGAGGAATAAGTGACTTAGTAAATGATTAATTGATTCGAAGCAGTCGTAAGCATTCGTACACGGACATTAATACAATCCATCACCGTGGACTATCATGAGCAGATGAGAGCCGATCATTAACAAACTATTCGTTGATTTATTTTATAAACAAACATACACGTCCGAAAATCGAATGAAAAGAATATCTATTCTATGTAAAGTTCAGCCAATATCGTAGGAATTTTGTCAATACGATGTCCGATATTGAAGTCAAATATTTAATAACTAGAACTGGAAGCCCATTGTAAATGAATGTGTAACGAACTGATACTTTTTTTATAGGAATTCTTGTATGCGTCTGTAAAATTTCACACTCAATCCATAAATCTTTATGGATATGATTTTATATAGAGTAGTACGTACTATGCCGACCCTTCGTAGGCAGGCAACCTGCTCATGATAATGATCTATACATTTTAATTAAATGTACAAATTCTTTCAGACATCCTCCGTGATATAGAAATTCGCCGCGACAAAGTTCACAGTTCGGCTAGAATCCTAAGCGACATCGTGCGGTACCTGACAGCCGGCCTGCATTCCTTCACCAGGCAACTTGACGCCAGCTTTGAAAGAATACAGATATACGAATTTTGGAGATGGATTTTCATGTTGGGTAAATTATTATTTTTTTGTTTACAACGGAATTGCCTTATGTCTTTTGTTAATTCGGTAAAAATAAACATCAGTAAAATAAAAAATAAGAAGTGAAAATAATACGTTATATTTCGTTACACGACAAGGACCAAAGATATGATTGTATCCAGAGTAAGAAGGACGTATATATTTAATTGAATAACGAAGAAATTAAATTTAAATATGCAAGTTTTAATATTACTTATAAGTCATTATAAAAATGCAAATAATTCAACTTACGTAAAATAGTCAAATAGGATGTTTTCTAAACAACAATAAATTTAATAGTTTAAAAAAAAAATGATCAAAGCTTCCGGACCTGACTCAGTACAACCAGTTTCAATCTGGCGAGAACTATTGACACCGAATAAGAGGCCTTGAATTTTAAACATTTAAACGATTTTCACCTTGACAAGCAAGTTACTCAACTTCCATTGTTTTAATATTTTTTATATATTTACGTAAGAACTAAAAAATGAAATCAAAGTAATAAGTTCGTCGTTTTGGATGCTCATGGGACCATACATAATTAAGAAGAGATTGCAATGTTAGCATTAAAACTCCTCAATTTAAAATACGTTAAATCAGATTAACGGTAGTGGGTAATTTTTTTTTGGGAAGGTCTTAAAGGTCATAAGTTAATCAACGGTTCTGGTGGTGGATGTCCATGTGCGTCGCTGATGTCTTTTCATTAAGGGTCCTAATGCTCGATTGACTATCTATTCATAAAAAGTAATATAAAGTTAATCTTCTTTTACATTCTACGGATTTTTTAATTTACTTCATATAGATATAAGTTATGATTAATCTTACTAGTTAGATATTTTCTGATAACAGGTTTTTGGCATATTTAATTTCAATGTTATTATACGTTTACATATTAATTTTAATAATCTACATTCAAGGTGTTACTGACATAAATATAAAATGAAGATGAAATTGCCGAGAACACTTACAACACTATTTATTTATAAAACGACTTAACTCACGTGTAAATCGGTGTAGGTACCGACTAGTTTCGAGCCCATCGGGGGCTCTTCTTCAGGGTGAGTGGGATTGGTACTGTAGCGCGTTCGCGGGCGTCGCTCACGTCGCTCGAAACTAGTCGGTACCGAACCGATTTACACGTGACTTAAGCCGTTTTATAAGTAGTATAATAAAGTTATTCCGCAATAGTCCTTATTTTATGGAGCTAAAATCAACTACACACCATCAGTATTAACTG
>JAODUI010000003.1:3680812-3706214 GCA_027563995.1 Papilio gigon
ACGGTGAACTAGTTTCTCTGCGATTGAAAAGCAGAGTTCATTGTGTCTTCTACACATATTCTGACAATTGAGTTTTTTCACCGATTTACACGTGAGTTAGGCCGTTTTATAAGTAGTGTAGTGAAATGTCTCATGAAAGTTTTAATAGTTTAACGATACTATTTGTTTGATTCCACGCGAAGAGTCGCGGGAGAGTATGTTACGATTTTTTTCTTTTTTTATAAATTGCAATGACAGTGTGGTAACATTTATACACATGATCTTGGTATCCATTTTCAGTATGCAGCGTAGTGTGCGCGTTGGTTATGATGTTAATGTTGGCGGCCATGTTGTGTGGATGTGGTAAAGCAAAGATTCACGCTAAAAGAACACTGCAACTGTAAGTAAAGACATTCATGTTATGAAAATTACTTTTCTAATTCATATTCTCCGTGAAATCATCTCCATTTTCTTACTTTCTCTTCTTAGTAAAATAGTATAGAAGGCTAAACTAAGATGTAATAAAGGCCTAGGCCTAAAAGTCTACACTGTCTATCATTCGACAGACGAAAAACAAAAAACATAAATGATCCATGATTGTTACTATCCACCATCAAGTGTGGTCAATTATATGTATACAAAACTTCTCGTGTATACAAAAATTCTTTGTTATAAATTCATTCTTTTCGGGTTCATTTGATATTTTATGTAGTTTTAAAAATAAATGTCAACTTGGCCGTGTGTTTTATGTTATTCAGTAATTCTTTCAGATCTGCCGTGTGGATATGCTTCGCCTCCCTGCTTTTATGGAGCGTGATTTCCGCTGTGTTTCTTATCGCGGGCCACGCTGAGGTACAATAATGTGTTACTGTGGACATTTTTACTTTATTATATTATGCGTAATGTGTTATTAATGAATGGCGACATCTAAAGAAAAATAAGAACAAGGTTAAAGTAAAGCGTTGCATGATAACTTAAAATCGATAAAACTTTATCCGAGCCTGTGAATAAATAGGCACAATTTGTGTTTTTGCAATTTTGCTCGTTTTAAAACAAAAGGCGCTTACGCTACAAACTAAATGCAATATGAAATATAATGACGGTATTTTTTGTATTAACAGGTTTTTGTGTGTCAAACACTGTGGGATTCTGCTCAGTATAAAACTCTATCGAAGCTTTTGGATAGGCCGTCGCCGCTGCTGCAGAACAATGAAGGATTCTTTGATGCGTTGTTCAGAGATCTTGAAAACGTCACTATAGAAGTGTCGGTACGAGATGTACTAAGGTTGGTTGACATTAGAGTGTAAATTATCTTAGCTATGATGGTAGACGAATCTAGTCGTATCTTTTAAACCTTTTTTTTTATAAGAGAAGGGGGCAAACGAGCGGCGAGATCACAAACGTGGTAATACATTTTGTTTCAATCTTGAGAGAAATGTATGACTGTAGTCTGTATAACTAGTAACAGTACTTATTGTGTGAGTTGAAAACACTTCCCGATACGCTGTAAAGTTTCAGTTCATTTCAACAAAGTTTCAACTCGAGTAGCAAATAAAACTGCTTACCTGTTCCTTTGCTCAGAGACTGCGAGCGAAACCGACCGGCGTACGTTGTTTTTCAACTCGACAGAATCTTGGATGTTAACAAAGAGACATCTTACTTCGAATGGGAGGAGCTGCAGGCGGATCTGGGACGGTTGCCTACGGCCGTCGACGTCAGCTTCCTCAAATCAATATCCGCCCCATTTAATAGAATACTTAATGAGATTCTTGTCAAATCTAATGTTAATCTACCTTTGTACAGGTAAGTACGGTAAATTGGAAGATCTTCTTATTAACAAACCATTAAAACTAAATCGAAAATTGTGAAATTCCAGGATGGAATATAACAATCCAGTTGTTGGTAAGGACCTGCCTGCTCTAGAAGATCAGTTGGAGAATGTTGCGGCTCAAGTATCTGATTTAACGACATCAGGAAGGCTTGAAACTTTAGGTAAGGTATAATTTTTGAAGTTGAACAGTTTCTTATAACTACTGCAGGGCAAAAACACGTGCGGTGTAATTTCAATATGTAACGCATCTGTTCTTCCACCTGATGTTGCGAAAATAAAACAAAACACTATTTCAGTACATTAGCTTTTTCATTATTAAAACTATCCCGGATTATTGGAATGAATCCTTTGCTGTTCAAGTCAAAGAAAATAAATAAGATTGTGATTGATTAATTTTATAATTTCAGCTAAACGTACAGAGAGAGTTTATGTAAGTAATATAAAACCGTTAGAGCAGTTGAGAGCTGATCTTGTATTCAAATTGACCGAACTTGAATTACAACTAATACCATATAGAAGAAGGCTGAATATATCGCTGAGTCACATACACACGGCGCAGTTTTACATCGACAACCAGGGAGACGTTATCGCGCAGAAAGTAAGTAGCCAGTCATAACTAATCAATTTGGGTCTCAACATTTTTGCGTCACCATCATCAGCTCCTTTCTGCCCACTCCTGAACATAGGCCTTTCTCAAGGCCTCCCACAGTAAGCGGACCTCCGCCTTACGATTCAAGGACTTCCTGCCTTTTATGACACCTTTACGAATTTTGCTACCGTCAACTTCAAATGTCGAACACTTGTTTACGACCACTATTGCTCTCTTTGTTTGTCACTAAGAGTATGAGAGAGATAACAATATTGTCGGTTATGACAGTGAAGATTCATAGAAAACGATAGCATAAGGCATAAAATATTTGAGTAATTCTTAAGTTGAATGTAAATATAAGAGTCAAAAGTAAAGAAGACTACGTCAGCGTCGGCGTTGGCGTTGGCGTTGTAGATAGGATCGCATAAATCGCGAACAATACCGCGAAGTGTCCGCCCACACGCGGCAATTAAGACATCTAACTGCGTGTTCTCCGGCCAACTACGTTTTCGTTTTGCCCATTCTTGGTGAAATACTTTTGTACATTTAACTTTCGCTGAAACGCCAAATAATTTTACAAGATTAAATTCTCCGCACGTTCATTGTAACAATATAGCAGGTAAAGCACTTTTCTATCATTAAAAAAAGCTATAGGCCCATTCAAGATGACTTTCGTCATCCGAATTATCGAGGGATTAAACCAATCATGAGTCATTTATATTTATGTTACAAAATACACGTTATAAATCTTATCTTTTAAGTTAAATCCAACTTTGCTGTTTTTATCTCAAATCACGTACATTTTATGACACGACATATATTAGATTTATGTCGCAACAACCTTAAACCATTTTATAGGATCAACTCTATTTAGTCGCTATAGAATTTATGTGGATGATCGCTATGATTGTAACAGATTGCAGATTTATTACACGAATACGTTGTGATCTCACTTAGAATAGCAGCATTGTAACCCGAATCATGTTTACGAGCCGTTCGTTATCGTTTAGAAGGTGTCAGCGTACGTATCCCGGTTGGTGTCGCACGCCGCTAGATGGCGCTCTCACGTGCTCACGTCTACCGGCAAACACGCTGCCCGATGTCAACCGCTGTTTGCAGTGTACGCTGCGGTCAGGGCTCTATTCTGCACTAAATATATTTCCTCTTTGGTGAGATCCTGCTAAAGTTTCAATACAAATTATTTTAAAAATAAAAATCATCACATTATTTTCAAAATGTATAGTTAACGTTAAATGTTGGATAATGCAAATGTTAGGCTTAATCTGAATAAAACACGATTAATAATTGACAGACATCTGTCTACCAGCGTCCTACACAAGTTTTATAAGTTTACTAACTTTCTAACAATATTTTTATTTTGATATTCATTTGTTACAAGCACGGCTGGTGGCTTTGCGGTGTCGTGTTGGGTCTGCTGTGGTGCATAATGCTGACTCCACTCTGCGTCAATCTCTGGCGAACGTATGACCGGAGAATGCACAATCAGGATTTTATAACTCTATCTAACTTCAATGCAGCGTAAGTATAACATTATTGGATAACTATCGAGTAGAGACATTTTTCATATTAATAAAGTACTGTCCAGTTCAAGTGAGGAAAGTGAACTTTTTACTATAACTTTTACATAAAATCGCTTTGCCTAATTTGTTTTTTGTTTTCTCAGACCTCAAGGCACTCCGGAGACGGAACCATGTGAAAATGGCAATTGGACAACGCCTGGTTCAGTTCCTGGGTAATTTGTAATATATATATTTTTATTTCGGCATGAATCATCCCTTTTTAGTATTAAGAAACTGATTAATCCAGGTCAAAAAAATGGACGAATTGAATTATTATAAATACATAACATTAGAAGAAAAATTACACATCTACTACTATTGAATTTCCGTGAAATAATTGATTGTTTGAACATAGTTGTATTGAAAAGGGCAGCATGAATAAACCAGTAAAAATACGTTCATCGTGAATCTAAAATTATTCTTCCTTCGATGTTATTTTAAAAAATGTAATACAAAACAATAGCGTTGGAGGTACGGAGTCGGGGCGTACGTGGGGTAAGGCACATCGGGAAGCCATAACAAAGTTCCTTAGCATTTTATAAGAAAATATATTTCCTTCAAGAATTTTTTATGAAAAAAAAAACATAGTTGAATTTTAATACAATTATTTTTATAATTAGTCCATTCCTTTAGGATTTAAAGAAGTGTTTGTTTTTGTTCAATAAAAACAATAGAATTTACCATATGCATAAGTTGTTATTTTTACACGGCGAATCTGATGTAATGATACTTTAAGGCGGACTGGATCCGATTTAACTCAGCAATGTTCGTCAACCACTTCACACAACCATGACCTTTTAAACATACCTACAACTATTATGTGTGTGTGAAGTTAGCTAAGATATGGATTGGGTTTGCTTGATTGTTCATATTCTACGATAAATAATTATTTACATTTGCAGGCCACCACCGCCACCTAGGGACGATAACTGGTGATCAAAGCAATGCTCTGAAAACTTGAATTAAATCTAAGTACCACCTAGAATGAAGATAACTAGCGTGTGGTGCCTTAAAGCACAAAGTATAATGCTAAGCTTGATACTATCGAAGGAAAGATATGACTTACAGAGTATGAATAATTACATTTACTTAATGGAAACATGTGCGTAGTCGAAGAATGAATCACTTCAATGTTTTAAAAACCTTCGTAATCAATGACTTCTTTGTATATTAAATTAGGTTAATTAACAAAGGTAAATATTTCATATCTTATTTTATTTTTTTATGCAAATGTAAATGAGTATCAGTTTAATATTTGTAATCGTATTAATAAATTTTATTATAACATAATATTTTATTAATTGTCTTTAACTAATTTGTTAGTATTAAATTCGGATAAATGTATTTATTTTTTATTTCTCCTACAGTTAAATATAAACTTTTAATTAGTGTGCAATCATCGATATAGTCGTTGCGGGAAAGATGAAGTCAATGCTAAAATATAATACCATCTAAGTAACCTCATTGTTTATCTCAACGTCCCATCCGATTGTTTGGGTAACCGGAAGATAATTTATGTCACACCCTATATCACACCAAAACTTTACATTAATCACTCATCATCACAGGGGACTTTATTAAGAAAAGTGCTCCAAAGCTATTACATTGATATAAATACGAAAGTTAAGATGGATGCATGCTTGTTAGTTAGAAGATATCTCCATAATAACGTAACTAGAGCATGGTTTGTGAGAACACACAGTCTACAAATTAGGTTAAAAAAATTACACGCTTCTTTACAAATTATCAAACACTTGAATGCTTTTACCGGAGCATATCAGTGTATAGTGGGTTCCAGTACATTTCCGTTACTTACTTGCTTGGTAACTACATACGTGACCTAAAATGTTTTCTTATATGAAATCTGATATCAAATAAATATTAATACATCAATTAAGTTTCAACTCGTTTTAATTAAAATTACATTTGTAGAATTTTGTTTACAAAAAAGACTCGATTAATCTTTGTGCTTATATTTCATCTTTAAAGAGTTAGCAAGAAAACAACAAAATCGTCTGTTCCATTCCTCTGTACGTCAAGACAGCACCGCGATAGTGCCACCGCGGATCGACTGTAGTTGGAAAATTTTATCGTGTCCGTCATTCATAAAGATTATGAAAGCTTTTAAGTACATGTCAAAAATACGAATACAATAAGAATAAAATGATAAAACACTTTCGCCCCCCTTCCCCCCACCACCTGCTGTCGCAGAAAAATAAGAGAAAGATCGACGGAAACGGAAAACGTACAAAAAACAACGGGAGAACACCAACGCTTGGCATTTCACTGGCATCCAGCCAAGTTCGTTTACAAGAAGCGGTATAGGTTTAGGATTGTATTTTGCTTTATGTTTACTAAAACGACTATTTTGTTTGGGATTTTTCTTACGTAACTACATAAATCACTACAATCTTAATAGGAAACTCATTACATTATTCCAGTAAAACACATACATTGTACGTGAAGCAAAACTCGACATTAAATTTCATTGTCGAATTTCACGTTTATCCGTTCACGATGTTACCTGAAAAAGATATGCAACATTTTTGCTTGGCATAAGAATACAATGTTGATATAACTCATACAAGAAGGATCTTAAATTCCATTCAGTAAACTAATATAGCATTTACTTACCTTATAAATATTTATTTATTACCATGCCTTATTAAAGAAATGGCATCATGACACTTATCACTTATTAATAATTACGTTGGTATTTCACTTATTTATCAAGTATCCATTGTCCCATTACTCACTGACCCATTAAGTAACGTGATATCATTGGCCTTTTAACAGACAAGCAACCTTTTGATGTAAATTCAAGGTTCGAATATCAATTTAGGCCAAAAACAATTTACTTACCCCATTCAGATAGTTATGACTCGGGGCTCTTGTTCAAATTGTACTTATGGGATAAATGAAAATCATCTGTAACGTTATACATTATTTTATATTGTATAGATATTTCATTAAATTATAATTCATTCGTATCGAAATTAATTAATTTGGTATTCTATTCACGCATATAAAGTCTCGCTACACCACTGTTTTTACAGAACAATGGGTCTGTGCAGTTACAACTTACGTGCAATGCATAGTCAGACTGTGCAAAGCATGTAACTAGCTTAATGGTGCTGCTAAATAATCTATTGATGATAATTAACTCCCAAAAACGAATTGTATGCATGTAAAAATTTAATACTTTTAATAATCTTCACTCATATAATGTTTGAATCAGTCTTTCGTCATAAACATTATAAGTTCACTTAAAACGCAATAACGGAAGCCAAGAGTAAAATGAAGTTAATTTACCGCTGACCTCACTGTAAAGATAATTCAACTGAATAAAATAACGCTTATGAATATACTAATTTAATTTAATGATAGTGGTGCTCGACTAAATGTGAGTACTATGTGGAATCAAGTGTTCTCTCAGGTATAAATCGGTCAAGCACGTTGTCGTTTCTAAAAGAACGGTGCCGTACCACTGTGCGTTTCCATTGCCGAAACACTTATGCGAGATTGCTCAATGTATCCCTTTCATTCTCTTTATGAAAACTGAGATAGAAATATGTTTTTGTGTTGTTCTGCAATTATAATTGATTTAAATGTTACATGATATAGATGAATTAGTAATGATTTAGGTTACTGTGGAAAGTAAGGCCTCCATCCGACAAAGGATGATGATGACTATATTAAGAAATTACTAGGTAATTTATTCTAATCCAATCATGCAATTATAAAAGTCAATCCAAGACACCTTACAGGCTAGGTGTTTAATATTTTACCTTCATTGTATTGATTTCAAACAAATAAATAATAAAATCATGAAAAGGAACCCTAAAGTATAGATTGAAGTAAGTAGTTATAGATAAAAAAAGAAGTTAAATCAATAGTCGTAGCGAAGCGAGCCAGCGAGTGCAGACAAGTAGCATTACGCAATGTGATGTAACGAGCCATCGGCGACTCACTGTTGACCGGTTAACATTTCGCGCGGCCTTCGGAGCGCATAATAAGTTGCGACACCTTGGAATAGATCTGAATCAGCTCATTGTGAGCGGGCTATACCGCTGCGGGCCGCGGGCTCCAGACGCAACGCTTTCATACACCCTGACAGCTCTCTGAAAAATTAATATCGCCGTCATATTTCAAAGACTTCTTTACGGGCTTTCTCGAAATAGGATTCGTACCGACCTCAAATTTCAACATTGAAAATATACCTTTTTTTTATTTATATGTAATAGTAATCGACCATACAGCAAGGTAACAAAGCTAGTAACTGCCAATAACAATATAGAGTCTTTAAAATCAATCCGAAAATTACTTTAATTGATTTATATGAAACGGAAAACAAAAATTATCCCGTCGCTTTTCAAACAACATAGGTTAAATTTGGACAAAATTGTTTAAAAATATCCCGTCGAAAACAAATATTTATTATATACATATACAATACTCTAATTACACTTTGTAATTTAAGTATGTACCATTAATTGTGACGCAATGTAAAATGTAGTTAAACGGTGAATGACATTAATCCTTAAACCAGATACGTTTACATTAATACACGTTACTACATGTATAAAAGGTCAATTTAAACCAACGACAAACATTTAAAAGTTCAAACACTGACGCAATTTACATATATGAGGTTAATTATATTATCAGTTTTATTGTAAACAATCGAATATGTGTTCACCTTGATCTGAATCTTTTATGAACTAGAAGCAATTCGCGCCCACTCCACCATCTTAGGTTTACTTGTATCATACTGAAGTCTTTATAAAATGCATACGCACTATTTACATTTTATAAGACTAGCAGTTTACCGCGATTTTATCAGCGAATAATTTAAAAAATAAGTATGTTAATAAGCTAACTTACTCTAGCACACACCAATTCCCTATAAAAGTCCCATCAAAATAAGCCTACGGTTTCAGAGATTACCCGGAACATAATGCGGACTGTCAGACAGCAAAAAAAATGTAGAATTTACGTTATAAGCAACGTAAGCACATGTGTAAAACTTAGGTGTCCAGTGAGCCCACTGCTGATGGAGGAAGTTATAAAATCCTTCCAAGTGTCATCAAGGCCAGGTGAACTTATGTTACAGTTAGTAATCATATACCAATTTTATTAAAATCACTCACTCTCTTTGTATTAGACAAAAAATACTAAGTATAAAAAGTAAAAACTAAAACCAGTTATAATGATTTATTTTTAAACATGTATCGGTCGATGACCGGTATTCAGTATAAACATAATTATGTAATCAAGATGAGTAAAACTCACCTTGAACTAATGCTCTAATGACCTGGTCGACAAACCCACGCGGACAAAGGAGTCGGTTAATAGCCTCATCTCTTGATGCATTTATACAGATATATTTGAAATTGGATGCGGCATTTGATATGATATTTGTTTTTTTTTTAATAAAAGGAAAGGGCTGAACAATTGTTAGTGGTCTCTCGTTAAGAAGATGTACTTTGGATTATTGTGCCAGCGGCGTAAGCATGTATAAAAGCCTGGAAGCCCAGCTTTTTCTTCTGGAATAGATCATAAAAAAATGGAAAATAATGAGTATATCAATTCCTCATTTATTATGTAGAGAGCTACAAATTATAATTTATATATTATATTTAATGATACATTTTCGTAATGCAATTGAACCTTAAGTACAAAAGCGCCAAGAAAGTGTATATTTTTTTGAGATTTTTTCTTAATTCCTATCTAATATTACAAGAAAATTACAATTGTGAACGTACATATCGGCAATATTATTAAGTGAAACTGTGCTCATGTCTCTTCGTAAATCTCTGACGACATTATATTGCAGACATAAAACCGAAAGGAGATGAGTAGATCTCGTCTTGATATTAACGTCGAGTCAATGACCCTAAAGCTGAGAGGTCAGGTGGCTCACATCTTTAAATTGAATTACATTACCGTTTGTGAATGAACTAACATTTATTTTACCGCTCGGAAATGTGTAATGTTCATTGAACTTAGAATGTCACACGTTTATGTTTGGTTACATAATGTGATAAAGTTCAATAGAGTATTCAGAAACGCACGCTTACCGATTAATTTATAGGGGGTGTGCAAGTAATGCGTGGTTTGAATTTAGGATGTTTAAATTACATTTCGTGGAGACAATTGATTGAGAATTATGGGGTTATTTTAAACATTGATGGGTAGATAGTTACAAGCTTACTTTTAGTATATATCTGAATCGATTGTGATGAATGATGTAAAGAACTTGGTCGGCATTCGAGTCGTATACAGACAGACATACTTTTTAAACAATAAGCGTAAATAATACCCACTAACAGCGTTGAATAAACAATCCATTGAAGTCTTTGTTAGTGAGTGCATGAAGCTATTAACATAGTTGTAAGAACAGAAAGGAATCCTCACACTTCATTAGTACATGTTGTACAACATAAGTGTTTCATAATGTTACATTTCGATTCGCTATCCCCATCAATTGTGTGGCTTGGCCAACCCACAGACGGGTTTGTCTGACCTTTCACAGACTCGAGTCGTGGCGATCTAGATTAAATAGATAAAGCATGTGTCTGAGCCCGAGCGGCCATGCCCAAGCCTTACGAAATCTAAATGGGACTACGTCGTTTGTTGGCGTGAAGTAACAGATAGAACAGTTTAGATAGCTTCAAATGTAAGCCTATCTTTTATTACCCTCGAAAAATACGCATAATTCGAATGCTAAAAAAAATTCATCCCCGCTCCCTGTTCTTGTACTCTGATGTTTTATTACTGAATTGAAGAAAATTTAAACAGAATTCTGGTATTAATGCTTAATGTCCGTTTACGTTATTCACTTCATATTGCACGAAACATTGCGTCATTCCCACAGCCACAAGCCGCACGCGTGGGCTGACATGTGCCCGTCTGATTTGCTTTAACCTGCCCGTTATTCGTAACTGTTTAATGTTTACTGCATTTGATATGTTAATGTAATACGATTTATTACTTTTACACACGTGGCTAAGTGATATTATAATTAAAGTAAACAAAAAGCACAATGACCTGTTTTTTTTTTAATAATGTACTTTAACATCGAAGTAAGCTTCTAGGTTTAAATACGCAATTCGACTATTAGGATAATCTGCTAACTGTTGCTTGTCATAATAAAAAAATCAAATTAGTAAAAATAGAAATATATTAGTAGATTATTTACAGTTTACATTTTTGAAAAAGAGATAAATAGATACTGCCTTTATTCACTGACCATTTTTTTTTATTTAATCAACAACTTACAAGTTCTTACAGTCTTCCATTTTCGTCGTAGGCCTTTAACATAGGCCTTCCCTGACCTTTTGAAAGGAAAGACGAAAGCATTGTCAATATACTTTCTAAAACTAAAAACATTTTTCTAACTCGACACGTTTGTAAAATATTTACTAATAATTAAATACGTCTCATAACATCGAACTAATTCTCACATATCTGACATTGTGAAACAGTCTCGGGGCCAATAATTTATAACCGTTCTGACGAACATTATAAATCATAAAGACAAATACAGCTTACAACATATATCTATAGCATAGTCAAGACTTAAATAAAGCTTGTTACACACTTTCAAATTTACTGAAGAATATACGTGAAGAGGGAACATTGTAATCTTCATTAGAATTTTACAGGTCAATTGTTGAGTTTAAAACGTAAATGTAGCGAGATGAAGCATTAATACATATTGACTATTGAACTCATAGTTACGTAATGGACCCTTTACTAGTGAAACAGTCATGCATTCATGCATTTAATGCAAGTCGGTTTTGAAAGTTTAAATTGGCCAGATCGGCACCAGTTGTCATATAAAGAAAACTGACTTATCTATATTGGTATAGGATAGTGTACTGACCATTCAAACTGATTCTTTGATATATGTAATTAATGACTTGTTAACTTTTTTTTATCCAAATACATAACCAGATAAGCAGGTCGCGCGTTCATTTGTTTTTCCTTTCCATAAAAAGTCAAAACATATATATTTTTTGTTAATTTAATCTGTTCTTATCGTCGATTTACTTTTAATGTGAGTAGTTCAAAACACTGCTCGATGTTTATTAAAACAAAATGTCAACAAGTTTATAGCAATCTACCCAAATGTGTACATTCACTTAACGAGCTATGTTCACTATTTTAATGTCATAATTTTCTTAAGTTAAATGTTAATTGTATTCATTAAGCAATGCTACGAATACCAGATGTGGTTCCTGGCCGCATATAGATTGTTGCTCCTTTTTTGGTATTAAAAACTAAATCGCTCACAAATAGACTTTACCATTCTTGTAACTGTATACCGCTTCTTATGATGTAGTTGGTATGATCAGAAAAAACTTAATAGTTTCTATACAATTATTAGAACAAATAATCGTAAATTTAATGCCAATAAAAAACTATTACACTATTAAAGAAACTATTAAATTGATTAATTGTATAATTCGCAACAATTTATTGTTATTATGACATGTGTAATGCTAAGTTAATGTTTTCGCATGCATTTAATTATAACACGCAAGTGATTTACAGATGACCTCGTGGGGTTATAAATTATTTCAAAAGTGCTATTTTTTTTTAAAAAGTAATCTTATTTGTTTAAAATTAACTTAGTTTTTTTACTTACAATAAATCGAAAAGTATTTAAATAAAAAAAAAACTTTACATTGTTGTATTTAGTTGTGTTTACGTTTCAACACAGTCTTAATTAAACTTTTATAATTTTTTATGAAAAAAAAAAATGGAGTTTAAAAAAAAGATTAAGGTCTATCCCGTCATAAACCGATCTAAACGAACGATGATTAAATTTAACAAGCTGTATGGATTACAACCTTGATTGTTACAACGAGCTTTCAACATCTATGTGTTGAGATTATCCGGTAATTGCGTACGGCTCGCATTCAGCGTGTGGGAATCCCGATCGATCGCTGAGGAAGCGCGGAGAGAAGGCCATTGACACGTCCGTGTTTATTTTACGTTACTAGGCTAAGGACGTTTACCTGACGCACGAGGCCACCGAGATCTCGTTACCACCGAGACTAACTGCTTATTGAAAACAGTCGACTCTTCCTCATTTTATTTCGGATTAATAGCCTATGCGAATTATGATGTAATTGTACATTGTTATTATTATTTCCACTACCAAAATATCTATTCAAAATCGTAGTGTCATCTCTTAGGGATATTACAATATAGTTTTGTATAGGCATTCCGAAACGAAGAATTCATAGTAAAACAGTACTATTATGTGCTTAAATTGATAACAATTTTTTGGGACATCTAATCTATTATTTTTAATTGTATTTTCTGCCAGTTTCGTCTGTCGATATTTATTGTTTCTTATTTATTTTAGTGTTGTTTACCCAAAAATATTATATACTATAGTGTTGTTAACCAAAAATTGACTCATAAACTTTTCTTACTTTAACTTTATTGACATCGTATAAAGTAGAGTTGAATTAAATTATCGAGCGAGCCAATGAATCGCACCTCAATAAATCATTGCGGGATTGCAAACCTTTTTCTATTACGAAAATAAATGCCGCAATCAGGGCCATTGCAGGAAACTCATTGGCTTGTTTGCGAGTCGAGTCTGCATCGCGCCAACTGCACGGTCCCGAGTGGGTTCCAATTAATCTTTATCTACCCATGTATGTAATACTTTTAACAACAATTCGCAGGTAATACTTGAACGCTCTAATATTAAGTTTGATATTTCATTCAGAACAGTTTGATATTAAGAAGATTTATACAAAGAATCACTTACTATACTTAATAAACACTTAAGCAGTAACTCAGTCGCTGTACTTAAAATTATATTTTACTAATCTTTAAATAACTGAGTATGGGAGTTAGTAATTCTTTTGTTTCCTTGTACTATGAATAAATTGCAGTGTAAGTAAGAAAATTTTACCTTTGACCAACATATAATCTACATTTGAAACTAAGCATTGTTCGAATTCACACGACACAATACTTTGTCGAATCGAATCGTTAACCAATGAAAAACAAGTTGCAAAACCTGGGTTCCTACTGAATTCCCAGCTGTCGACGAAATATGCACGGAACGAGTTATATGATTTTTATCGCGTACTTGACAAATATATTTCTTTTTAACATCACGGGTATTGGCGGGATAATTATTAAGAGAAATATATTATTGGTTTCTTTTAGACACATAAATAAATCTGCGTACGTTAGTTTCTAAAGGGGAAGTCGCACTCTCACAGATGTTGTTAACTGTTTAATTAACTATTTGGAGCAATGAATATTTGGTACTCGTTTGCTATGTTCAATTTATTTATAAATGACTTTACTATTATAATACATGAACATTTTGTAAAGAACAGTGTTGGCAGTAAGCCATTTCATTATATTCTGTGGGTTAAACAATGCCAATACACCCTCATATCATTGTTAAAGATTTTACAGCTATGTTTGTGTTAACTGATATAATAATATTAACATACTATCTTCCTTTTAATATATGTTAAGTAGGTCTATATTCAAAAGTTGAATGACAGTGGAAGATCAATTCTCCAAATTATACTTAAGTACCCAAAAACTTTATCTTCTTCCTAACTTATAATTGAAAACGAAAGGAAATGAAACATTCATGCAATGAAAAGTTTATTCAAATTGTAATTCGTGTGGAAAAAGCGGAATTCGCGTTTTCCCTTTTCTGACGAAGTTCTCGACAAAGAGAGCGGGCTCGTGGCCTCTTTTGTATGTATCGCTTTAATTAATGAGTGCTAATTTTTGTTTGCAGCTTCAGAATGGTACAATTCTGCGAAATTGCTTTTAATCTTTGCAAGGGTTAGGACGGAGTGGTCATACCCGTGCTTTGATTAATAAATTAATAACTCACCCTGTGTCGGGTCAACAAAACGACTGGGATTTTTTTCTGCGTTTGTTACATTTTATGAAACATTTTTAGGACGTTCTCATTTTATCTTATCCTCTATAAAGTATATAATAGGACAACCTCTTTTCAGTTAAACACAAAGTATCTTTTAACACGTTATTTGTCGATAGACATTAAACAGATTTATTGAAAAACGTAGTCACAATAACGCTCTTGTCTAGCAAATGTGTGATGATTCTGTTCTGTATTTTTTTAAACTGTAAGCCGTGTAAATATTACTCAGTCGCCGTAAACAAGTAAATAAGTAGCGTGCCATTAAACTCGTATTTAGTTCAAGGCGATACACTCGACTGTGTCCGCCCGAATACGTTTACAGATGTCTTATTAAAATTACACACGAACATACGCACTGTTTGGAACAATTTGCCACTGAATTTCGTCATCGCTCAACAGAATAGAGTTTGATGTATTTTGCACTAGTGTCTTGTGTAACACACTGTTTTCATGTAACTATCTCTATCAAACGCATTGTGATATCTGTCACCATCGTTCTTTTAAAACAATGAAAATAAGGTCTGTCTAAAAGACATCATTTAGTAAGTTATAATTCTGTTTTAAATTCGGCTAGCTATCTGCTTTTCTGTGATGGGGCGGATATCCAAGGGATCGGGTATTTATCAACATCAATTTACCTCGATCCCCGCCATGTACCAATGTATTTTTCAATTTTCGAATTGCATTTGTACATTAATCGACGCTCTTACGGTGGAGGAAAACATCGCGATGCAACCTACACATATCGGCGAAGAAATTTAAAGATATGTGTGAAGTCAATGAACACGCACTGGGCCAGCGTAGTTGACTATGGCCTAGTCACCCCTAATAATAGGGTAGGCTCTGAGCCCCTTGGTGGGGACGTATAATGAACTGATGGTGATGATGATGTATATTAAATTGTTCATGTTACATTAGAGAGGTATGTTACAATATTGTATATCTTCACTCCTTTGTAACATGGTAGAATGCTCACTTGAAATCATCTTATTGTATCAAAAGAGACTTACGTCTCTTAAACGCTTAATGAGTTTAAAATAAACCTTGTAAGCTTTACAACGATACTTCAAAGTACTTCATGTGACTTGAACATTTTCGTCTACAACAGTACGAAACGGTATATTTGCTTAATTTATTTTAGAAATTCTGATTATTTTATACTCGTAGTTATCGTTGCCATTCATGAAGATAATCCGATTATTTCAAGTTTCAGTCATTTTATATGAAAGATATTTTACATATATAGGAAATCTTTGTAACATCAGTTTGTTTTTTTTTCTTTTTAAATTTAGAATGATTTTAAAAATATCCATTAAATTACGTACAATATTTATGTGGTCATGCTAAAAGTTCAGTTTAATTTTTTTTAATCTAATTTTAGATAACCAAATTATATATTATGAAATTATGAAAACGATATGAAATATCAAAAAGACTATGTAACATGAGCGCTGTTACACGCAACATTTTAAAGTGAGCTTAAAAATTTAATCTCAATCCGTTTTTAATATTTCATTTGAAAAACGTTTCTCTGAAGCGATATTCCTTTTTATATTTCACTTTGATGTTAATTCGAGTTGCGGTTAACGCTTTTATGAACGTAAATAAATAAAGATAACTTCCTTTTCATTGGTCAATATTACATTTCTCTTCAAAGGTAGGTATTTGTGTTTACCATTGGTACACCGTAATTATCTTTTAGTACTAACATTTGTTTAGTGTTCGAAATTCAAACACAATTCATAATCTACGAAGTTTCTTTTTTATTTCACATTAATTTTAATCGTGTCGGATTTCACGTTCGTCCGTTCCCGCAATTCTCTTAAAAGGGTAGGTAAAGTTATTGTTTTACGTATTAATATTGTTGTGGTACAACATAAGCGCGTCGGGATGTTAGCAGAGTCGCGGGTCAACGGCTTTGCTGCCATCAGGCGCAAGCGCATTGCCACCCTGAGGGCGCGAGCGCGCGGCAACCGCAACACTATCCTGGTGGTGTTTGAAAGACGCGTTGACAGCAAGGTATAAATACATTTGGTCGCTGCCCATGGCGATAGTTCATTGTCACTAACATAGTTTATAATATAAATAAATGTATTTACTAACACTTAATGGATGCCTTATCCAAAACAAATAAATTATTATTATTATTATAAATATATCAATTATTCCCGACCAACAAAAAAGTAATACAATAATTCTAACGAACATCTAATAGTATGTATGTATTTTTATAGCGACCTTTTGGAGTATTTTTTTTTAATTAAATTCAATATTTCTATCACTCACCTAAATATTATATCATAAACTGTTTACACGTATCAGAAACTCCATTTTTTTTCTTTTTTCCATTTTCAATTATTCTTGTAAATCATAACTGACGTGACTTAATTATGAGTTAAGGCTTTAGGGATGAATCAATTAACGATGATAAAAAATTGAAAGCAAGTCGTGATAATAATGGACTTAACAACGACAACACTCACGAGTAGATCTGTGTAGGCACCGACTAGTTTCGGACCCGTCGGAGGTCCATTATCGGGGTGATCTACACGTGAGTTAAGCCGTTTTTATTAGTAGTTTAGTGAAATGTTTCACGAAAGTTTTAATAGTTTAACAACACCATCTTGTTATTTTGTTCGTATACTTTGTATTATGTTTTTTAGCTTAAACAATTTTTAAACAATATTATAAGCAAACATAACCATAAAGTTCACACAACCAAATACTCCAATATCATTTGAAATGTAAATATTTCATGTAGCTATAGATTTTAGAACACTTATAATGTTTGCGAAACCGTTTATTCAGCGATGTCGGGTTTTGGACTTTTATTTCTAAAAGTCGATCGCTTCCAAATTTCTGAAACGTTCGTGATAAGGTTATCTTAATAGCGGCGGTACAATATGTTTGAATGTAAGTATCCAATGCGATCGGACATTGGTTTCTTTTGACCTTAGTACAAACAATTTTTATCGTATTTTTTATAGATTACTCTGATCTGTTGTTTAAATAGTTTTTAATACAAATGTTAATTGAGTGTTTTGTTTCAAATACTACTAGTCCGCTGGCCGACACAAGAGATCACCGACGTCGCAATAGTCTTAAATATTGTGACAAAAAAAGGGTTGTGTTAGAATACAGTTCACGACAATAGTTGTATGACGGTATTAGAACCCAGGACCGCTATATCGGTAGTCCGTACCATTAATCAACCTTGTCATTGTGTATAAAAACCGCTACGCCCCACTTAATAGTTTATTAAATTCTGACTACATTTTCTTATTGTATAAGTAAAGAAACATAGCATAGTTTTTTTTGTAGTTAAATTTTACATCTTGTGACATAAATGAAAACTTTTTTTAGAAACTACGTGTCATATGGTAAAGTCACTTTTTTATATAATAGTTAAAAATGTTTGTAACACTCATACGTAATTTATATGTTAAAATTGAGAGAGTTCAGTATGTAATCTTACACAGATCTTGACATCAAACTTGTAAATCAATGATGCCTGGTTTTGACGGGCCATTAGCCGAGCGTCTCTGCTGCGAGGAACTCAGACTGCGCTGCGTTTAAGTATGCTAAGTATTTGATGCGTTAAGGACTTTTATTTACATTTTTTTAAAGTTCACAGGATATATTACGCATAAAAAAACTTAACGTCTATTATAAGTTATGTAATTTTTTTTGGTTTAGTAAAATATTAGTAGATTTGTTAATTTAATAATATTTCTTGTAACCATTCCCGATAAGCTTGAAAAAGCTTTTGTTAGGGTATGGTCCACGACAGCAGTCGAATGGATTCGAACTCAAGACCGCTAGAACGGTAGTCCCTGCACTTAACCATGAGGCTGTTGGCGCTAAAATTGAATGTATAGAAATCAGATCTGTGGGGTAGAAATATCGTTATATATGAAATTTCAACTTTATACTTATATAGTTTTTACAATAATTAAAATTTTAAATACTACTGCACATTTCTAGGGAAAATTTTAAATTCCAGATAAACTGTACAGTTTTCAATTTACGAGTACGATTATATTGTACAGTTGAAAACTAAAGGTGTGTAGCTCGCTTCAGAAAAAATTTAAAAATAAAATACCACTATTACGTAATAATTAATTAAGGATACTTGTTAGTAACACATAAAATAAATTAATTCATTACTCGTTATAGACCATTAGAAACAATTAAGCAATATCCGTTTTTAATATCAACATATTAAATGTAAAGCTATTTTTAACAGTTACACGTAACAGTTATTCAATAACGTTAACATTGAGACATAGAGGAGTGAGGCCGGACAAATGTCAACGGGGTATTTGCGATGAGAATCAGAGCAAAGTATTAACATTGGCGAAATTATAAACTTGACACACATAGCACGCTTTACGCAATAGTTATGTTGCGGTATATACTACACACATTAATTTCGATCCCTTGGTTTTAATGGCGATATGATAATTAAAGGTGTCCATCGTACATCGGCAGTATTATCAAGTGCAAAGATCTTTCTGGCGGAGGTCCAGAGTCCCTGAGACGAGTGCAATTAGTTCTGTTAATCTCCAACACAATGGTCAGATATTGGCAGCTACGGGACAAACGTTAGGCTCGCAGCCAAACCTACGCCAACATTTGGTCGACCAATGTTTATCAGTTAAATAATAAGACAATTGTCAACTAAAACACTTTTAATATACGGCACATTATATTTTAACCTGTACAAATAAATATTTCGATGCTTCTCATATTTTATGATAAAAAATTGTTTGTAAATCGGCCTACCGACCAATCGGCTCAGTGGGATTGTTTTTCCGAGTGGGCCGATTGATTCTATGGATCTAATCGGCCCAACGGGAAAAAAACTAGTCCTGATTTAATGCAATTCCTCTAGTTGTAGATAGAATAAAATAAGTAACTCGTACTTTCTATTTTTTTTTTAAAGTATAGCAATATCCTAGACCTGGTTTATTATTTTTGTGTAGGTAAATAAGACTATAGATAATATTAAAAGTAAACATTACAGGAAAAAGTAAAAATGTTAGTATGCCGTTATAAAAGATAGCCTAGAAATATACTATCCTTAAATAGACAATTACAGGCACTTGTAGTTTTTGTAAGTGCCTATAATAGTGACAAAGGAACGAGGTCGTAGGACTTTTTATGTTGATCGCTTTATAATCAAAGTAGTACCGACTACACTCAAATTGTATTTTTTTTTGTCTCCAACAAAAAACTTCGTTATAGTAAATGTGTACATACTAGTAAAATTGTTTATTGAATATTATTCTAATACTTAGTGACCATAACACAAGCATCGATCCTAGCTAGAATCGTGTAAGATCTTTAATAAAAAAAAAACTGCTAATATATAAAGTGAACAAATAAACTCTAAAGTTACTGAGCTCACTTTTATCTTGTTAACTATGAACTGTTCATTTAATTAACAATTTATATACAAAAGTCTTAGGGAATCTTTCTCCTATTCAAGTTTGCTCAGACGAAGATTGTTCACGGCTTGTTAATCATGTTAATTCTATGAATATTCATGACGTTGCTCTGAGCGTAAACCAATGAAATAAATAACTAGGCATTCAATGATGTATTTGTTCCATTTTTGTTTGTGTAAACAGTTTTATACCGAATCTTTTCTCAATACTCTTGTTACTCACGAGATTAAATTGGGAATATTCGTAGGTATAAGTTACTACCTGGGTCCCGGTGACTTCCTCCGGAGATCCCGGGGCCCTCGCAATCGCACTTGAGGATGGTTACCAAGGGGGTTTTAGTGAGTACGAATCTCACATAACCCTGCCTCTCCCTCAGAAAGCAGGGTATGTTTTGAAGATTTCCCCCCGTAACCAAAAAAAAATAAAGGTATAAATTACTACTTGGATTAGCGGACAGGCTCTTACTAAGTTTTTATTCCGGACTGATAAAGTCTTGGGCAAAACATACTCTAATATTATAAATACGAAAGTTTAGATGGATGTTGGTTATATCGTCCATCCATTTCTCCAGAACTGCTGAACGAACCTCGCTGAAATTTAGCATAGATGTACAACATGAGGCTCAATAATTCTTAGGCTTCTAATAATTGTTTTTTTTATTTTTTATTTCAAGTGAACAGAGTTGCGAATAGAATTTACTATATGATAAATTCAGGTTATATATCCATGGTAATAAATTAATTTAAGATTTATCTCACGTGTCACAGGCCAATGCATTAATCACCAGGTAATATTTTGCAGTTATAACTTATTAAGAGGTCTTACCTTTAAAGTCTTGAAGTACATTCATGGTTAATCCCATAAAGAGACGCCTTGGGAAAGAGTGGAGGTAAAATCCAAATCAGATTGATTTAGTTTACTACTTAATTTGGTATGGAATAATGGCTGACATAATGTGGGAAATAACACGATGTCAATTTTTATTTATATTTTGTATACGAAATAAAAGACAGGAATTCGGGTATAATCCAACTAATTATAATTATTTCCACACTAGCCCAATACATGAAACCCCCTCTTCTCTTATAAAATAGTGTATTATCATCGGTTTTTAGTGACGAAACATCCAATCAGAAATATATTACTGACTTGATAGAATGAAAGAAATGAAGCTTTGATTTTGTACGAACGTTAGTTGAAGATCGGGTCTAAGCGTAATAACAAGCAGTAGAAAATAAATCTCAAAAATCAAGTAGCGAGCTTGCGTGTAGTGGTTCTACACGTCTTGCCGCTTACCAGCCCATGTATTATTGATGCATTGGGGGACTGTCGCATTAAAGTTTCATTGCTTCATCATATAGTTACCTGTTCTACATCGTATATTGTTTTTAATAACAATATCGAGTGAAAATTGAAATTAATCGAACGATATTACAAGAATTAATAACGATGGAATAAATTATTTCCGCTGTTTACGTAAATGGTTTTACTTACTACATTATTATAAGATTTTTGACAACTAAATTACACAATCATAAGTAAAAAAAAAAGTATTAGGACATCGATGTTATCTTTTACGATAACAATGAATTAGGATACTTGAAGACGAAGTGAACTATGCTCACATTGGTAGACCCAGCAACATCTGTTAACACGATAGGCCCGCCGAAATACCACGACTCAGAAGACCGCCGGCTGGTGTTTTGTCTGATGAGTCCCGTTCCCTTTCTTGTCTTTTCTTGTAAGAAATGTTTAATAATGCAAAGAGGATTTGTCAGAGAAGGGAACACATAGGAAGAGGTAATATCGTCTTTCTGTGCCTCGTCCGATCGATTAAAGGTAGACAAGGCTTCTGCAAATTCGCATATCTATGGGTGGTCACTTTTCTATTTGGTGAATTTAGATGGTCTATAGCTCATTTACCATCTTATACTATAAAATAAACTAACACTAAACTAAGCTCTAAGAATTAAAAATGATTTCATTTCACAATGAACAATACAATAGGTGAAACCTCTACAGCATACTGCGAAGATGTTAATTGAATTGCTAAAGTAACCAGTACGAGCTGCACGTGCTTAGTGTTGCAATGTCGGAATATATGTACGCAATCTGTCTGTATCTCGGTAGTACCAGTTGCTCGCACTTCTATGATTCATTTCTGCTTACTGAAAGTACGTGTAGTAGCTAAACGACTTACATAATTAGAATTTAGACGACGGCATATGTGTATCCACCGTTTGTACTAAGACGATAGATTGATATTTTAAAAATAAATTTTACTACAATTTTTATAAATAACAGAAAATAACGAACACCAAACATTATCTAGTCACTCTATCTGTCAAAAAACCGTGCCAAAAGTGACCTCATCCACCAGACATTGACTAATAGCACAGACTCAATAACTTTTAAGAATATAGAATACTATTGTTGTTAGTTTACACATGTAATACCAATTTATCAAGATGATTTATTCAAGTATATTAAATAAAAGTTGATGAAAAGGGAATTTATTCCACGTCACGTATGCTAAGAAAATTTATTTACCGATGCTAATCTTGAATAGGGATTATAAAGTGTATGTTTTAGTCATTACTAAGATTTGTTTTCTCGAAACAATAAAATAATTTTGTCGTAATTGGATTGATTTTTAAAAAGGAAATTATGCGGTACGTAATAACTGTTCTGTTCAACTGAGTTAAATGTCAGAGTTGAATATATAAGGTCAGTCCTTGCAAGGAGATTTATTAACTTGTGCCGAGATATCAATGTTATGTTGAAAAAGTTACGTACATTACCTAGTACTTTTGATAACGGCTTAACTCACGTGTAGATCGGTGTAGGTGTCCGTCAGGGGTCCTTCTTCAGGGTGAGTAAACTATTGGGTTGAATCCGCGGTCGCGTCGCATTGGCACCTATACCGATCTCACACTCTCACTCACACGTGAGTTAAGCCGTTATTATTAATAGTATAGTGTTATGTCTCACTAAGATTATTTTGATATTTTGATTCAGTAATTTATTTATAATATTGCGCTGAAGATTTATATATCTATTACAGGCTGACAGATAGCATTTAATTGTGTGCGTTTGTTGCTTAAAATATTTTATAGAAGATACCGTCCAGTCTATAACCAACGTATTTAATTCGTATTGTTAAAATACTAAACAAAGCTAACCGCAGTCCTGTTACACTGACTCCCGCTGAAAACGCATGTCCGATTCAATGGTTTAAACATTAACTACATGTGGTCAAATTATTTTAATTGTATAATACGCGTATTACGCACGACTGATTTATCTATTTCGAAATAGTTATTAATTTATTATTAATAAAATTTTATTTTCATTTAATGAATTAGTTTTTATTAAAGACTTGTTCACTTCTGAAGATCATGAAATGACCACGTTTTTTTTTAAATGGTTTCAATGATGTCAAGTTTTCATTGTTAATTTAACAAATAAGGATAAAATCAATAAACCCTTGTTTAGGAAAAAAACTACTTCGTTCTCTTAAAATCCTATAGTACTGCTCTCCTTAAGAACTATCTACGTGTGACTCATTCAGCGATTCATTTTTATATTATTTATTATTCCCACTATTCGTTAACGTTTAGCTTCAAATTAATGTAAATCAAAGCAATTAACATAATCTTATTTTGACAGTCGTATGCAATTTACGACTTAACGAATCACTTAATCTTGACATAAGCCGCATTTAAAAACTTATTAGGCAATAAAACGTCTCGAAGCTTTTATGTAGACGAAGTCATAGTATGGCATTATGTTTATAGTCACAGACAGCATTGAATCAGTACTAATACGAATATATAATGCTTTGATGAAGATTATAAGCTATAATTTTTTTTTACTTGAAAAACTTTAATAAAAAAAATGTGTTAAAGTGGAAAATTGATATGGTGTATTTTAGATAATACGGAAAATATTTGTTACAGATTTCAAGTCATCAGGTCGATTATGAAAATCATAGAGAAGCGTTCGAAATAATTCTGTAACATTAAAAATGTTTGTATGTATTTTTTCTTATGCATTTGTGTTGCTTAATTTTTTCACTTTTTACGGTGAATAAGCTAGTACTTGACCGCTACACGCTTATACGCTAGCTAAACAAATTCACTCTACTCTTTAAGGCTCCGAGGCTTTATGTTATTTGTTCCGTTACAGTCTTAGATTACTTCACAGTCACGTCATTTCATTTTAACATTTCATAAAAAAAAATTATAACGATTTAATTTATATTCATTCTAATTCATATATTATACGTAGATGTGTGCTCTCAGCGTAAATAAAGCCGCAAAATAACATTTATATGATAAACTTACAAATTCTATTTGCTTCCGGCGAAGCAGTATCGTTCGTTAAAGCTAAACTAACAAACGCTTTGCATTTTAAACAAGACAATTAACTTAAGTGAGTTCGTGAGTGCGGAGAAGAAATTGTAAAATTAACGCTACAGTCAGATTTGTTTACTTCCCTTTTAAGTTTAAAATAATGTCAAAAGTTGTTTTAAAAGAAAAGATTAACAAAAAGTCCAGTAGAGCGTCGATGGAACAGTTGTTAAGCACTTAAGCGGATTGGAGCGAACACAACATGTCCAGGTTCGATCCGCGCCACTACCAATGTATTTTTCGATTTTCATACATACACATATATAACGTTCTTACGGTGAACACCGTGATGTAACCTGCACATATCTGTAAAGAAATTCAAAGATATGTGTGATGTCAATCAACCCGCACTGTGACAGCGTGGATGACTACGCCTAGGCATACCTAATAATATGGTACGCTCCGAGCTCTTCGAGACGTATAATGAAGTGATGATGATGATGACGATATAGTTAATTGTATCGAAAACAAAAAACTAAACTATTAAAACTTTCGTGAGTCATTTCACTACACTATTTATAAAACGGCTTAACTCACGTGGCAGTGAGCGACGGGCCGCGAACGCGCGATAGTACCGTTCCCACTCACCCTGAAGATGAGCCCCCGATGGGCTCGA
>JAODUI010000003.1:3706314-3731762 GCA_027563995.1 Papilio gigon
CTGAAGATGAGCCCCCGATGGGCTCGAAACTAGTCGGTACTGACACCGAGTTACACGTGAGTTAAGCCGTTTTATAAATAGTGTAGAAAACAAAAACAGTCAAACAAAATTACACAAAAGATTCAAGCCATACTCGCATAATGTACTATCAGAGCTTTGGTCATGTAAAGCTTTTATTTCGTCACTATAACTCATGGTAGAGACAGTACAATGCATGTATCTCAAGTCTCAAGCTGTTATAAATTAGTGTCCTGTAGGGTTGTACGAAATTAATTATTTCAGTACTGAGTTATATTTCCAGATCTCACGCAATATTCTGCCTTATATCAAAATTAGTTTAGTCAAACGTTAAAGGTAAAGGTAATAAATTTATATGTTATAAGATTCTATAGATATTAATAATTTATTTTAAAATATATTTATGACAGATTATTGCTACGTCGCAAAGTTGATAAATACAGTAGCATAAATAAAATGATTAAAATTTACACATTTCTGGTAGCAACTTCCATCTACATTTCATAATTTGATTTATTGCGAAATGCTTAATCGACAGCCCTGGGAGATTTTGAGCACGACTGACCTGTCCACGTGTGTCGCAATAGTTGAATTGCTGATCCGTGTCCGGACCTTTATGTGGCCCTAATAGAATCATAATGAAATGGAGCGAAATTACGAAATGTTTAAACATATTTTTAAATACGTTTGGATACATCCTGTATATCGCTATCGTTTGTTCTTACGCAAAGAAGTATCGTAATTAATAATATTACAAGTCCTCCTTTTTAATAAGTCCATGAAGAAGCACACGTGTAAATTATTCTATTACTATATTGACTTCAGTTTAAAAAAAAACAAATAAAAAAATGGTACATTCACTACAGACGATTTCAATTGTTTTATATTAATTAATAGACGTAGTTAAAGAATTTCGAGTTTATAACTTATATTTCAATGCCGCGTAGACTAGATTTGCAATTGCATATTTATATTAATTACAAAAAAAAAGTTGCTCAATTAAAATGCTCGTTAAAACTATTTCCTATCAAAAATTGAAATAACGAAGGTTGAAACAATTACTGATTGCAAAGATTTTTTTCTTTGTTCACGATAGTTATAATAATTAACCTGTAATTTGGGATTAGAATTAGTTTAACTTGAGTAAGGTCAAAATTTACCTACGTTATACCTTAAAAGCGGAAGGCGGAAGGACTGCATGCTGTGGAAGGCATTGTGGAAGTCCTGCTTCCAGCATTGGGCAAACAAAGCTTGATGATAATGACGATATACTAAAATTATAACCGAGAAAGAAGTAATTTCGGTATGTGGAAAAAAATTAAGGTTAGTCTATGGTGGTCAATGCCATTTGTTATTGAAGACCATATTTTCTAATCTTTAATCTGTTCAAAATTGATTAGGAAAAAGATTTGCTTATACAATAGCAAAAACGTTAATTTTCAAGCATGGCCGTAGTTAAGTTTAAGCTGAAGCTATACTGTCTAAGTTCTAAGTTTACACGTATGTTCGTTATAATATTTAATACATTTACAACAGACTCGCTTCTGGTGCTTTTAGAAAGTAAACTGTAACTGGGCGTATTTTAGCAAATCCATTGCCTTATACAGATAAAATGAATGTTACAAAGAAATGTAAACTTGCGTCGTCTATATTACTGTATGTTTCATTATCACAAACGATAATCTTAAGTGTTGTATTTTAATAAAGACACTCTTTGCCTCACTTAGGTATCTTAGGGGTCCACATAGTGTAGATCTAACAAACATCTTGATTAAGTGACTTAAGTTACTATTAAATATCACTTAGGTAGGCTGCTTAAGATTAAGCCTTAAATCTCGTTACCTACTTAAAGCCAAAATTATAAGAAGTAATTGATGTAACATAAGACGTTAAAACATCGTAGCAATATCAACATGATATAAAAGTTGAGATTATTCCAAAGTTTAAGTATACAGTAACTTTGAGAAATAATATTGCTTTACAAGTCAATTTAGGCCGGGGACCTATTACATTATCGTAACACAACGATGTTTAAAGAATCTATTTACATAATTTGAAATTATTCTACCATGATTTTCAGATCAGTGGCTTAGAAAATAACAAGTCTGTCGTTATTCAATAATTCTAATGCACACATATAATTATAGGGAGCTAGCTGGTACAATCAGTACTAAAGTTAGCATCAAGGCAAATTCTAAAACAAAAACGAATCATTGTACCATCTTAGGCCCAAGTCTAGGCTTAAGTAACTGCTAGTTCAAGTTCACAAACAACTTTGTACTTACAATAATGAATATATCGAAGCGTCAATAGCCTAATGATCAAGGATGCGGACTACCGATCGAGAGGTCGTGGGTTTGAATCCCATCATTTGACTATTGTCGTGAATCATATCCTAACCCAAGCATTTTCAAGTTTAACTGGAACGATTACAAGAAATATTAGTTAAGTAACAAAAATAATAAAAAAAAAAGTCTTTAACATTTTTCTTTTCTTTATTTGTACATATAACTTAAACCACATATTAATATATTCTATAAGCAAAAGCTTAAGTGTAAACTGGAATATGTAAAAGCTATTAATAATTATCCGATATAACAGATTAAAAACAAGCCGACATACATTTGCTAACAAATATTACAATGTTACAAGTTAATTAGATACACTTGAACATTCGAATAGTGTTAAAATTTAATGGCTATGTTCCACTTGACATCCGTAGCTTGGTCCTTAAGTGGTTACTATATAAAATATATTACATATAACGTACGCCCGCACGGGGGTAAGAACGGAGTAGTATATAAGTTCAGACATTTACTTAATCCGTATCACTTGCCGTGGATCTAATACATAAAGCAAAATGGCAGCTAAGGTACGAGAACAAAATATTTGTGGAATTAATATTTCCGAACAAAATTTATACGAGTGTTTTTTTTTAGTAACATTAATAACATGAACAGAGAGTATTCAAACGAAATATTTATTGATTTTAAATATATTTTTTGAATACAAATGTTCAAGTTTATATAAATAATTACAATGAAAAATTATTTATGTTAGATATAAATATTGCATTGACTTCAACAACTGTCGAACTTATTATTTATTTTTTACCATTTCAACGGATGTTACGTCCAATAAATTACAAAAAAGAGGATGGAACTTAGATAAATCAGAGTTGAATAGTGTGGATTTTATTTTACAGTTCATCGTTCTTATGTGCGCGGTCGCCGCGGTGAGGGCCGGCAACTTGTACGGAGGATCGTACGCCGCCGCACCGCTAGCGAGTTACGCTTCGTACGCCGCTGCTCCCATTGCTGTAAAGAGCTACGCTGCTCCAGCTCTTTCATATGCTGCACCCGCAGTATCCTACGCCGCACCTGCAGTGTCATACTCTGCACCAGCAGTATCATACGCCGCCCCCGCATTGTCGTACGCAGCGGCACCCGCTGTCTCATATGCCGCTCCCGCAGTGTCATATGCTGCACCCGCAGTGTCATACGCCGCCGCGCCGGTGGTGAAAGCCGTTGCGCCAGCTGTATCCACAGTCTCAACTTACTCGACACAGACTTCTCACGGAACGCCAGTACTGGCTAAAGCCATCGCTCCCGTAGCTACATACGCTGCCGCCGCTCCAGTGGCCACCTATGCTGCCGCTCCTGCAGTGACTTACGCCGCACAGGCCGCACCTATAGCCACATACTCTGCCCCGATCGCCTCATACGCGGCTGCCGCACCTTTGGCGTACTCCGCTGGCCCGATCTACAAATCTGCAGTCATATCAGCGGGACACGGTCTGTCCTACGGCGGTCTAGCCGGCCACGGCTGGTGATCACCTTAATATGAAAGTGAAAATCTAGTTATGTCGTTATTTCTTCTATATATTTATTGTGATACAACGCGAATAAAATTATAAATGCCAAACTATTTTTTTCTTTCATTGATACTGACCTGTACAATAGTCACGTACCTTATGAGAATCTGTAATGGGGCCGCGAGCCAGGCGGTTATTATAGCGACTACTAGTTAGGAATGCTGTATAAAGTTTTAAAGGTATTTTATCTGAATTGATTTCATTACAATATACTAAAAAGTAACTTTGAAGATTGCCATCAATAATATATGAATTTAGAGATACGTAAACATTTAAAAAACTAAACCTACAAGAAAACGTATACTTAAATTAGTTCTGTTACTTGTCAAATATTATTTAGTACAATAAATATTTTTATAATTTATGAAGTCAATGACAAAAAACAAAAAGAAAAATAGTAACAACCTTTGTAAAGTTAAGGTTAATTGATTTGTGATTCATTTATGTTCATAATTACATTGTTAATTAATACACATTGTCCAAAAAATAACACAAAATTGTAAGAGTTTTAATCGTTTCTTTATTGTAATATAAACTGTTTGGTACACTTGATGGTCATTATTCATTATAATGGCTACTTTAACCGGGCGATAGTCATCTGTGTGTTTTTGACTTAAATACAGCACGTCTCAAGGTTACCGTTTGGAAAGGTCTGCGCTTTTCACGGTTGTTAGATATCTTTATACAGAATGGTGCAGTCGTTTAAATGTAGTAAGAATTATGAGGACCATATTTTGTTTTCGAAACAAAAACGAAAATAAAAAAAAAACATGATAAATAATATCTCACCTAGTCCATAATCAATTTTGGAGTTACCCACTAACAACCATCCATTCATCTAAATTTTAGAATGTATTATTAGTAGGACTATCACTTAATTAGGTATTTACTGCCGCTCATAATCGTTAAATGGTCGCTCTAGGAGGTTCTTAAAGTACATTTTATACTAAATCTACGTCAGGGGATCATTTAAGTTACTACAATTACTAAGACTGTGTTAACTGATAAAGCAGGTATAATTTTTATATACATTAAAACAAACAAATGAATGATGATTGTTTACGAACACGTTCAACGCGCAGCATCACATTTTCTTCCGTTATCTTATTGCGTGATATATTATTGCCGTGACAAATGCGATCATAGTACGTTCCCTTCTCAGTAGCCTTTTCGTCACTCTTGTTTATTACATCGCTTGAAGGCAAGTGTCGTTGTGTTGATAAATTGCCGAAGTAATTGCCGCCCCCGTTGATTTAATAACGCATTGTTCGGGGGCACAGATTACGCGCCACGATGACTTTCCTATTTATTAAGAGGATGAGAGATGTGTGTGTTTAATTAAAGTTTTTGATGTACGGAACAAACAGCTGAAGAACTTTGTAATTATAATTAATTAATTTTGTAAACACAATGTAAACAGTAGCATTAATCAACGTCTTGATTATGTATATATAATAAGAACTATTTAAAGACGCAGACAAAGTAATATTTGATTCAAAGAAATGTGTCAAAATTTGCAGGAATACATACGTAATAAGAAAGTTATTGATTTTTTTTATTAACAATATGTCGCAATAACGATATAACGCTGGGACTAATTCTGTTTTTATTTGATTTAATCTATTAGATTTATCTGAATTAATCTATTAGTTTCATGTTAAACTTATTTCTAATAATAGGGTACTTTACCTTTTCTTTCTTTATCTTTATTTACTTTTATTAATACCTGCATCGGATATAAAATATCAAGGAATATCATGTCCCAATTGGTTGCTGAACGTAAAGCAAATTCCCTGTTGGGTTGTCATTTGAATACATTTATTTTGCGCAGGGTACGCTTAAAATTAAATATACATTCGATCCCTTAGAGACGACTTAAAATTGGAAAATCAGAAAATTATTTATATTTCTATTGAATCAAATTCGGCTTAATTTGTTTAAATGTAAAAAAATAATTTGTTTTAGTTCGAGTGAAAAATTTCTCGTTCTATTTTGAATTATTTGTTTTCTAGACAAGCTCTTAGCGATGTTACCACTCTGACTTTTGGAATCAGACGAGAAGGTATCAGGACTAAAAGGCAATGATACCTTGTTCATATGACATAACGCTTCGAGGTAATGAAGACATCTTTGTTCCATTGGATTGTTTGCGTCTCGTCACGTCTGATGAATTATCATTTACTGTGAAGTTCAATGACGTGTATGTACATTATATATCGTCTTTATAAGTTATCTATTAAACATTATGAATGGTCCGTGGAGTGGAACAGTAGATATTCGTTATTCATTTGTTGGCATTGTGATTAGAACTTTTTTCACAGAACCTTCGCCGTCGATCCGCTCGAGAGGTGCAATTTAAATTATACGCAGTACTTATGCCTATTGCTGTGGCTATTATCTTTGTACAATGGCAACTGAAGTCATGAGCCTTGCCAGAACAAGGTTAGATTACGTTTCCGACATTTGAGTATATAAACTAAAATTTTGCGCTCCAAATATCATTCGACTCCTCAAACCTAACGCTTATACAACAATGGCAATCAAAGTAAGTCCATTATTATATTTTATTTTTTTAGTCATATACTCCAACTTTGTCGGTTACATGAAGTGTAACAGTAGATGAAAGTTAATAAATTTTGGTTTCATGTCAGTGTTAGTTCGTTGTGTCAAAGGTTGTCAAGTCTAGAGAAAATCTAATTATCATTGCTTCCGATTATCATTCTCGTGTCTTGTGCTGTTACATAAATATAGATTTACCGAGTTATCCAATTAAAAGTATATATAAAATTAAAGGATACAAAGAAAAATGAAATTGATTATTTTGATATGTTTAAAAAAAACGTGTTGAAATGGCGTTTGGGTTTTATAAATACAGTGTATAAAGATGTGTTGTGAACGTTGGCGTTAGTGTTAGCTGGTCATTTGACACTTTTAAGGAGTGAAATAATTTTGTTTAGTTTTAACATTTTTTTTTTCAAGTAAAATCTACATTACGAGTTGTATTTCGTGACTGTGTTCTTAGATTTGGGGTTATAAAATAAGCGGAGTTGGCAAACGTCCAAGACTGTTCTAACAATAAGTCCTAACATAAAGAAAGGATTTATATCGGCACTCCAGTTTCGCTGTACCGAAAATTTTATGTACGCTTTGGGTCTTATTTCTTGCGCTTTATAGCTACAGTTAGTTTTATTTTTTATTAATTGACCTTTGAACAAGTAAATATTTCTAATATTAGTATTAAAGTAATTATCACACTTTTCATTTAGTATATCACACATCTTATCGAAACGAACTCCAAGTTAGTCACCAAAATTCGTTGTGGTAACTGCTCCGTGGTATGAACAGAGCAGATAAGCTTTGCTCGTATTAACTAGTTCATTCAAAACTCCTGTGACTGGCTCATCGCCAATTCATTCTTGGCACACAAAGACGCTATCTGGAATACTTAGTACTCATGGTTTCTTAGACTTTTTTTAAATAAGCCCTGTAGGCACGAGTTGAGTGCTATAAATATCTTTATCTAGCGTAGTACGTCTTTGAAACCGGTAGGTTTTTTAAACACAAATAAAATAAAAGTTTTTTTAAAAACGTTTCAGATTGCAGTAGTCTTGTGCCTCTTCGGCCTGGCGCGCGCCGGCCATCTAGCCGGAGGATCTGCGCTCGGATACTCCACCGGTCTTGGATACAGCACTGGCCTCGGCTACGGGTCAGGTCTGGGCTACGGGTCCGGTCTCGGATACTCGTCGGGACTCGGTCATGGATACGCTGGATACGGACATGGCGCCGGTCTAGGCTACGGCGGTCTCGGATACGGCAGCGGATACGGCTCTGTCGGTTCTGTCGGTTACGGTGGATACGGTGGTTATGCTGCACCCGCTATATCCACTGTATCCGTTAAGAGGTATTCGACTCCCGCCGTGGCATACTCCTCAGGATACGGTGCTCACGGCGCATACGCCCCAGGTGTGGGTTACGGTGACTATGGATACGGTGGGTACGGACAGGCGTACGGAGGCTATGGTAAATGGTAAATAATAAAACTGTAAAAACGAAATAAATAAATATCAATATCCATATTTCTTTTTCTTAAACAATTCTAAAAATTCCAAACATGTCACAATTTAAACATTTACTAATATTAGGAATTGACAGTACAATATAGTGAAAGTGCAAATTTCTGATCAAGTTGAATGTAATCATTATTTTTATCTGATACTAAATAAATGAACGTTCCAACAGAAATAAGGATAAAGCAAAGCACGCTTGTTTTAATATTACGCAATATCGTGACATCGTGAAAAGAAACTCAGGTTATTGAGAATTGTCTCCGAAACAATTTGATCGATATGAAAAAATCTTTTAATGTATACTTCAAAAATTTGATGCAGTCACATCGGAAGTCATAATTGTCAAAAATAAGGTTAATATCTTTTTTACTTTTACATATAAGCAGAAATATTCGGATAAAAAATCATTCCTTCTTCAAATCTAAAGCATTCACAACGAGAACTATGAAGGTGAGGTTACAGTGTTTTTTGGGTGTCTTTTTTCGATTGTATTGTTAAGGAATGTTAGAAAAAACGTAACAAAAACAGTTGGCAAATGTCCAGTCACACTACAGCTATTAGTTTTTAGATAAGAACTCTAGGTTGGCATTCCCAAAAATCTTACGAACGAAGCGGTATCCAAATAATTTGATCCATTTAAGCGAAACTAAGTAACCCTAGTTTTTAGAAATAATTTCTCTACTAAATTATTGCACTACATTTACTATACTTATTTACTTTATTACAGTTTCCAATTGTTTTGTGCCTGTTTGGCTTGGCGCTGTCTGAAAACCTCCATGGTAGACCTTCATTCGGTCCATCATCCCTAAGTCAATATGGACCAGGTCTTGGCTATGGCACAAATTCAGGATATTTGCCAAACCTTGGATACGGTAGGTTGCCATATGAGTCAACTTTGGAATACGGTAACAAATATGGTAGACATGGTACAGCTCTAGGATATGGATCTGGTCAAGGGTACAACGGGTGGCACGGTGGATCAAGTTTCAATGCTCCTGGTGTTTACAGTGGTAACAGAGAGCTGTCTGCCTATAGGACGAATTCTGCTTATTCCGGACCAGCGGTTTCTACTGTATCCCAGTATAGCATACATTCAGCGACACCGTTGCCGTACTCTCCACATTACGGTGGAGCCGGTGCCTTACCTCTAAGTAGCGGTTATGGACGTAGATATGGTCACGAAGATAGTTACGGCAAAAAATGGTAAAAAAAAGTTGAATCAATCAAGGAATCTGGTTCAAGCAAAAAATGTATTAATCAAGTAATGTATAAATTATATAACAATTCAAGTATTCTGTTTGATTCGTAATTTAATTTTGTTAATAAATAACATACATTTATATCTTTTTGTTTTAGTTTTTGTTTCAAATACTCTAACTCACTCAATCCCTTCCCCTCATACAGACTCTGCCTGCTACTGATCTTATTGCTATTGATGATCAGAATAACACTTCGTTATATCGTGAATATATTTAAATTACCTTTTGGATTACTAATTTATACGTTGCCAGTCAACTTCAGAAGCAGGGCTGAGAACCTTTTGCCCTGTTTGATCCGTACTCACGACAGAACAAATCCCACTCACCCTTACCGAAGTCGTTTAACTTCCTTAAGTGTAATGTCTTTAATTACTTTTAAGACTTCGATATTTTATAGCCAAAGTATAAAAATTGCGGCCTTCTATAGCTGAAGTTAGTAATATTTTTGTTTATTCATACTCATGGCTTTATTTAAAATAAGAGGTACATCACCGTTTAAGAGTGCATCATTAGACTAATGTTCATCTTCGAATGATGGGAAAAATTATCTCACTGAGCGACGGGCCGCGAACGCTAGTACCAATCCCACTCACCCTGAAGATGAGCCACAGATGGGATCGAAACTAGTCGGTACTGACACCGATTTACACGTGAGTTAAGCTGTTTTATAAGTAGTATAGTGAAATGTCACACGAAAGTTTTAATAGTTTAATGAGAAAAATTGTCGAGTTTTAGTTTAAAAAAAAAAGTGTTTCCATTTTTGAATAATTTATTTGTAACTCAGTTCATGCTTGTAAAGCAAAGCATACTTACGTAATAAGATGAGAATACTGTATGAAGGTATAAAGAATTTTGTTGCGTTAGTGTAATGGATAAGAGTAATCTAGAAACTGACTTGATCGATGTAAAAAAATCTTTCATCGCCTATTTCTACACGTCGAGCCGAAACAATTGTTTTAATGAGACTAACGTTGTCAACCGCCTCCTATATAAGAAGATTTTTTTGTATATTTAACCAGTCTTCTCTTTATAAAAGTTACTTAAGATGGTTACTATTAAGGTAAGTTTTTTTTTTTAATGACGAAGTGCTGATTTTGTAGTTAACAATTGATTTGCAGTTTTCAATTCTGTAACATTTCATTCAATTTTATTTTAAATTTCAACCATACTTTTTAAGACAACGTTATAGGAACAGGAAAAATATAGTTGGCAAACGTCCACTCTTTCTTACTATAAGTTTTGGACTCCAGTTTCGCCTTTTCTAGAATTTCATTTACGAATAGTATTTCCCTTCCGGTTCTATTCCGTTTAGCAACGTTCTGTCTAATACTTTAACTTTTTTTAATATTTGAGTGAAACGACTTTGAACTTTTGTTTGGCATTTATAATATGTAGGCGCATCGTCATCATCTTCAGGCATTGTCTTTTACAATGACTTCCACAGTTTGAGAACCTTCATCTTCCGCATTCAACGACTTCCATGCGATATTTGCATACTTACTCTTAATTATAGCAGTACACTATTAAGATTAAAGAAGCCCATCGTTAAAGCATTATTTACGAATGTATCTTTACATCTTTTACAGATTGCGGTTTTATTTTGTATGTTTGCATTAACTCGTGCCAGAAATCGCGGCATATATGCATTCGGCACATCTGGTATCGGAGCAAATCTAGGACAAGCAGGACTTGGCTATAGTGGCAACCTGGGCATAGGTTATGGCAATAATTTTGTTAAACGTCGCCATGGTTACCGTTGGCAAGGTTATCAACCCGGATACTACGGAGGGTACGCCGGCCTTGGCGGGTATGGAGCAAATCCAGCCTACCCCGGTCAAGGGATACCTCCTATAAATCCCGTAGCACAAAACCCACCCTACAATATAGGATTCCCTGGCAATGGAATCTATGGCTCACCAGGACCTTTGGGAAGTCCAGGTTATGGAGATTATGGATACGGCGGAAATGGATATGGTTTTGGAAATATCTGGTAACAAAATGTAACGGTAAACATTATTAATGAATATTATTTCTATTGATATTAATAAATTAATTCTATAAAAAATGAGAGTGTTTCATTGTGACAAAATAATTCATAATTGAATTATGAAATATTTGTATCCAACAAGTATCAGATGTTTTATTCAAAGTATAATATGAAATATGAAGTACTAGCTTGTATCATATCTTTATTACGTATGCATTACATCCATTCCTTCAGACATTGAATTTTTATTCTCGAAATGTGACATGTTATTGTTCTCTTTACATAACCCTTACTGTAGTTTCATAAAACGTATGAATTTCCATGTATACACATGGAAATTCATACGTTTTATCAGAGACATACAAGAGATGCCTTTCCCGATGCTTTCACATACTGTGGAAGGCTCCGGGAAAGGCCTATGTCCAACAGTGGGCAGACAAGGTCTGATGATGATGATGATACAAGAGGTAACATTTTGAAATACCTATTTTTTATAACGTCATAATAGATACATGTGACTTGTTGTCTATTACCCTAATTTTATGGGTTAACAGAGATTAATGGCAACTTAGGTTCAATAATAAAATTAATTTTATCCAGTACTAGAATTGGTCCGCGTCTTCATGCGAGCGGGATCAACTAAAAATTCGTACCTAGGGTAGGTACGAATAGGGTGTTACAAGACAGTAATCGATCTGCGTGTCAAATTTCATTCAGCACTATTTAGTCGTTTTGGCGTTACCTGCCAACGAACGTCTAACCATGTAAACTTTTATAGTATTTTATCACACTCAGCGTTATTTATATAAAACTCAGACTAATATAGCATTTATAAAGCAAGAGAGGCGTACGCGGACCGTGCAATATGGTAATACGTAATCACTTCTCAGCACCGACGCTCCACTGCTTTTATTATTTATCTTTTATATGTTTAAATTTGAATAATAACATAAATATGAATACAATCACCTAGAAATTGTCTTCAGGGGGCGAGAGGGATTTAGTACTACTACTGAACCTTAAACATATTGACAATGTTTGGTAATCCTATCAAAGACAAGGTGTGGACTCTTGATTACTAGCGGAATAAAAATATCCAGTGACTCATTACAGAAGATACGTATATTAAAGTTATTTATATGTTGTATTTAGTTAATAAACATTAACCAAATTAATCCCTCATAGTTCAAACTTTTGGCTAAAACAACTTGGCAAATGGCTTATTCAAGGGTTTTGCAAACTTCACAACAATTTAACTAAAACCCAATAACTTACTTAACATTTTAATTAATCGTTATTTATATAGAAGATTTAGGGTAAATTTTATATATACTTAATCAACTAGATATAATCCTTTTTTGGTAAAAAAAAATGTCTCCAGCCAGCCAGTATTACTTTTGCCTGTTGCTTGAATACAAAGACTAGCATAATTATATCGAAAGGGACAGTATTTAGAGTTACGTGCGTAAATTTCTTTTCGTTTGAAAAGTTATGTAACGTCGTGTATGAACAAAGTATATGAATAATATTAAGAAAATGATATAGTTACGTAGTTTGTAAAAAAGGATGGTAGCGATATGTTGAACGATGCAACAAATGTATTATTACCTATTTCTTCATCATTTAATCTTTTACAGTTGCTTCAACAAGGTTAATAAATGTTCAAAAACTTGCATATATAAGCAGATGTTTTTGGTACAAAAATACATTCCTCTTCTAAAAAGTAAAGCATCAACAACAATGACCATGAAGGTGAGCATAGAAGTGTTTTTAATTACATCTTGTGTTATTGAAATGGTTTATATTACGAGTATGCAATTCTATCTTCATCATCGTTTGTATCTACAACAAAAGATATATTAACATCATCAATTTGCCCTTTTTCCTTCGGAGGCTCAGCACAGTATGTCTACCATACATCTCTATCAGCCATCCTATCCACACCTACTTCGGTCTTTCACTACGTAACAAAACTTTATAAAATTGTTATTTGAAAGTTAATTATGAATCCTACTAGTCTCAATCTTAAAGTCAAGGAACATTTTTTTAAATATTTTACAGGTAGCCATTGTCTTGTGCCTGTTCGGACTTGCGCGCGCTGGAAACCTTTACGGTGGAAATGCGCTTGGGACATCTGCAGTCGCGCCCCACGGTTCGGCTCTCGGTACTAACTTTGAGCATCTATCAGCCCTAAGTGCTAATTTAGGTCATGGTCTCGGGTACGGTAGAAACCTGGGACAATTATCGGGTGGCCTCGGATACGGCGCTGGTCTGGGACATGGCTCGGGAATCGGATACGGTACAGGTTTTGGTCACGGTGCCAGTCTAGGATACGGAGCTGGTAATGGATTCAACGGCTGGCAAGGGTATGGATCCGGATCTTTAGGGTCTGGTTCGTATGGATATGGAGGTTACGGCAGCGGTTACGGAAACTATGGAGGGTACGGAGCAAGCTCGGCGTATACCGGACCAGAGAAGGCATCTGTTGTCCAGTACACGACAGTACATACAGTGGCACCAAGCACATCTTACGCTGCAGGATTCGGTGGTCACGGTGCTTATAACCCGGCTAGCTACGGAGCCCAAGCATATGCTGGTTATGGTAACGGCGGATACGGACAGGGATATCAAGGCTATGGAAACAAATGGTAAAAATGAAGTACGATAAAGTTGTAACCTTTTATAAATAAATTATATATATGACAAAGTAAAAGTTACTCTTTTCTTTTATTCTTAAACCCATTTTACAGAGCCAACTTTTTCACTATAATTAATGAAGTAAAAAAAATCATGGAATTTATTTTTATGTACAAATAACGAGAAAGGGTCAGATTCTTTAAAATAAAGAACATTATTCTCCTACATTAAAAAATAAAGCACTTATAACAAAGACAAACTATGATATTAATCTACTTTTGTTAATAAAAGGATTGCATCAATAAACGATACTGAAAGGCAGTGATTTCAATAAAAACATTATTGATACCTTCTTATATAGCAGGTATCAAAAATGTTTTATTGCATTTATATCAGAGGGCCTAGAAACGAGCCATACCTAAACTGAAAAAAAAATTACCAGACGTTAACTACTTAGATGTTTTATAAATTCCAAGTAAGCTTAAAAATTGTGGCAGAGTGTTGTAACACGATCGTACCCGATAATCAAACAAACATAGCGTTGACGGAGAGCGTCGGTGGCTCGGTGGTTAAGTACTTGATACTAGTCCTGGGTTCGATCCCCGACATGTATCAAAGTGTTTGTCGATTTTCGTCTTTCATTAAATTATGTTACATTTATCCGATATTCTATGCATGTATGTGCAATATGTAAAGTGAACCAACCCGAACTAGGCAAACATAGTTTTTTTTTAATTTATTTTGTCCAAACATACAGCATTTTACAGAAAAATAACAATTTGAACGGTTGATAGAAAAAAAACCCCAGGGTTTATGTTCAGCCGTTAGTCGCCGCTGCCCGCATCAGTGCCGATTTTACGTACCGATTACAGTTCTCAGGGTTCCTAATAACCCGTTCCAGCACGTCGCTGTCCAGGCCGTTGAGCAGTTGCAGTGGACTATGCCTTAGTCACCCCTAATATAGAATTCATTCCGAGCGCCAAGGTGGAGACGTGTAGAGCTCTGATAATGGTGATTATACAAATGTGTTATTTAAATTTTAAACCCCGGCCAATGCTTGAAGTTAAAAAATAACGAACCCTTGTGGGAATACTGGATGCATGTCTGATACTGACATTAAATGAAAATAAAAATAATACGATAACGGAGAACGTGTTTCATTTCATCTGGTGTTAAAACAGTATAAGTACTTATGTTACATTTGCTCTATAGAATACCTTCCTATCACATCTTCTTTAAGTTAAATTTTCTTTTCATGTTTCATGCCTATTTTGACCTTTTTATTAATGTGTTGTAGTTGCTATTAATGCTTTTGTTAAGATAAAAGATTGATATCTAGATACGTGTTATGATATGAAATATAACATTACAATGTTAACTATGTTATTTGTTATGGGAAATATAGACGATGTTTTTTGAATTAATAATATTTTAGTCTCCAAGTACAGCTTTTTCTCACAGATGATAGAATTCCATGATGAATTTTACCATAGACAAAAAGTAATGAAGCTTAAAATATATAATTTTGATATCCGATCACCTAGAACTGTGACAACACACGTATACTACCAGATAAAATTCCAGTCTCATATTTTAAAATCGACGACTGTTCAATGAACGTTTTTAAAACAATGTGTATTTCAGATCATATCTGTATATAGTATTACGTAAACTTACGTGGACCTATAAAGCCATAAATGTTGTTACAGATTTATAACCAGTTTTATGAAGAAGGGTAATTCCGACAATCACTTGATTGATGTTAAAAAAATCTTTTGTTACATATATCTACATTTTTTACTGTTTATAACAAGGTTAATATATTTTCAACATTTGTATATATAAGCAGAAGTTTTCTCACAAGAACACATTCCTAACTTCGCACCTAAAGCATCAACAACAATGAACATGAAGGTAAGAATTGAGAAGATATTGAAATTAAAATGTTTTAGACGAGAATCAATCTGAGCAGCAACCTACATCTAGTTGTTCTGGTCTATTGGCTGACGATTACATACTTTCTTCTATTACACTATAGTATTGACTAATAATTGACCTTACTTTACAGACTGCTGTTGTCTTATGCCTGTTCGGTTTGGCACACGCCGGTAATCTCTACGGTGGATCAGCTCTCGGTACTTCAGCCGTTGCTCACCAAGCGTCAGGAATTGGATATGGTAGATTATCTGGCGTAGGATACGGCGCTAATCTGGCTCACGGGACGGATCTTGGATATGGTACAGGTTATGGACACGCTGCCAGACTAGGATACGGATCTGGTCAAGGATATAACGGCTGGCAAGGTTATGGATCCAGTGGTTACGGGGGTTATGGAGGTTACGGAAGCTACGGAGGTTACGGTGCCAACTCTGCCTACTCTGGACTTCCAGCTTCTGTGACTCAATACAGCACAGTACATCCGCCCTCTCCAGTTTCGTCCTACACTGGCGGATACAACGGATACGGGGGTTATGGTGCCTTTGGCCATGGACTTTACGGTAACCAGGGCTATGGTGGTTACGGATACGGCGGTTATGGTCAAGGATTTGGTGGATACGGTAATAAATGGTAAGAAGCAACTTTAGGCAAAAGTTTTTAAAATAAAAATGTGAATATAAAGTATTGAAACAATAAAAATGTTTTTCTTTTAAACACAGATTTTTTTTGTTACCAATGTTAATAACGTAGCCTCCAAGACAGTCTACAAGTATCTAAAAATACAATTCAATGATTTAAGTAATCCATCTTCACACACCACACACAAAAGATTTGCGACAGTTCTAATAACATAAAATGGACATTTAAATTAATAATGGAGTATAAAGATAATTGAATAAATCGTTTTATTCTTTAAAACACGATGACTTTGATTTCACTTAAATGTTACCTGCGAGCATTTCTACTTTTTGTACCATAAGTCTACTGCACTGTCATGTGTATTAATAGACATTGCCATCCCTTTCATTGTCTTTTAATAAACGAAGACAGCAATATCTGTGATAAATGCCGCCTAGTCGAAGACCATAGTGATAAGTACACGCATTCGACGACAAATACTTAAAATATAATCTAACCTGTATCAAATAGTTTGTGTGGTTGGAATATTGTAGTACATAATTTTGAATCATTCTCACTTAAAAGTTGTAAAGTAGGATAGTGCTACAAGAAAACTTTATTAAAGTTGAAAGTTCTGATTATTACAAAAACCTAAAATGGAAATATAAAAAATATGTCTTACTAAACTGTTACAATTTCAATATACGTTTTTCGCAAAACTTTCCGGCCGTCGCCCTAGACGTTTTGCAAATATCGTTGTTTACGCTACTACGTAACTGTTCAAATTTCCAATCAAACAACCTCAACCAACACCACAAGGCAACGACTCACGACAACCAACGAACACCAACCCAGCCATCACACAGAAAATACATGAGCGGTGGGACAAAAATGTTAGTAGTATAAGGTAAAAACAGCTCAGCGCCATTTATTAAAGACGAGCGGGAATGGCGCCAACAATCGACACACTATATTTTAGAATTAATACAATCTAGTGATTAGCTGGAATAAGGAAAGACATTTAGATATATGAAAGTTAACTTTTAATTGTAAATTATATCAGATAAAATTAATAAATGCCCATAATTATACTGATTACAATTGATTAATAATAACAACCAAACCGAACAAAAGCGTTATGAATAAATTGAAAAGGTTAGGATATTTATTGTTCCTAGCAATGAATCTTTTTCAGCAGAGCGGCCAGTTCCAAGCAAAACCACACAGTAATAGAACTAGAGTAATATTTGTATCCTTAGAAATTAAGCATTCAATTATTTAATTGTTATAAGATCTATAACATTACCAGCAAATTAAAAGGAGGAGATTTGAGGTTATATTATATGTTGCAATTCTCTTCTCCGTGGTGTTCATTACTGGATGTAGTGCTCATTCCGAATTGCCACCGATATACCCACTATTAAGCTTAGTGTTATACCAATAGGATACTTAATTGTTATATTGCAAATTCTTTATGACCCAGTATGGTTATCTATGGTCTAGTCAACTCTGACGATAGTGATGTTGTCTTCTGTGACGTATCCATCAAGGGCGAACCTTGTCATCTCCGAGATTAGGATCAGTCAACTCTAATATAGGGTTACCTCCACTAATAGGGACGTACTGAGTGGAGATGCTCAGGAAAGCTAATGATGATGACATTCCTTGTAATAAACAAACTGCATGCAAAGCAGAATGAAGTTTTTAATCGCTAGCATCTTAGCAACAGAAATTAAACAATCTGAAATACAATTAGAATTACAATTGTTGCTACATCTGTTATCTTGTGTAGTAAAAAATTATGAACCTCATCAAAAGCAAGGTTGCTGCATTACAAAAATTAGAGTATATAAACAAAAAAAATCGCTATTCTAAACATTAAAGAGTTAAACAGTCCACAACAATGGCCGTTAAGGTAATATCTCATTGATGTAACGCTTAGAACATGGCTACTATGAACTCAGAGCAAAAAAGAGTCCGGACCGCGAGTCTGTAGAGACATTGAAATTATTTAAAATAAAATAACTACTATAGGAGATTAATAACATATAGTATGCTAATAATTAGACATTAAAGCCTAGCCCGCGACACGTGTGGGATTAAAATAAAACATCATTAGTAACCTATGCATTAGGGTTGCTGAGTTTCTTCAAGAGTCCTGAATATGTTCCTTTAAATAACATGAATCATGTTTCTTACAGATCGCTGCAATCTTCTGCCTATTGGGTCTGGCGCGTGGCGGAAACCTCGGTGGTCTCGGTGTCGGTCAACCTGGCTTAGGATACGGATCCAATATAGGCCTAGGCCTCGGATACGGTACGGGCTCTGGATCGAACCTCGGTTACGGAACAAATAACTTGGGATATGGAAATGGCTGGCAAAGTTATGGATCTGGGTCTAATGGGTACGGGTATGGATCCGGTTACGCTGGTGCTGCTGGACCCGCCACTTCTTCTGTGTCTATCAAGAAATACTCAGGACCTGCAGTGCCTGTTTCTACTGGATTTGGAGGGAACGGTGGCTATGGCTTAGGATCTCAAGGATACGGTTATGGTGGACTTGGTGGTTACAGTGGTATCGCAGGTTACGGAAACGCTGGTCTGGCCGGACCCGCCACTTCTTCTGTATCTATCAAGAAATACACAGGACCTGCAGTGCCCTATTCCACAGGTTTCGGAGGACACGAAGCTTATGGCTTAGGTTCCCATAGACAGGGTTATAATTATAATGGTCTTGGAGGTTATGGTAGTTACGGCGGTATTGCAGGATATGGAAACAATGGTTTTGCCGGATCCGCTATTTCTTCTGTATCCATCAAGAAGCACTTAGGCCCTGATGTACCCTACACCTCAGGATTTAGTGGATACGGAGCCTATGGCGCGCTTGGTGGTTCAGGATACGGCGGATACGGTGCTGGTGGTTATGGAAACAAATGGTAATCTACTAAAGTCGACTAAAAGTAATAAATGATTCTCGTATACTAATCTAAAAAAATGGTTTAATTTTTTCACTTCCAGTTTTTTAGTTTTTATAAACAGGTACATTTGTAACAAAGAAAATCACGGCAAACTAAAGCTTATGAACTTTGTAATTTAATCACCAAATGCTATTAACATGCAATAAACATGTTACACAGTTGCGATTATCCTGCTTATAAAAACGCAGAATTGATAACATCACTCTTTAGAAAAGATAGATTAAAAACGAAAATAGCTTACGCCTTGACAAACCTATATTCAAAATTAAATACTAATATTTGTGTAACATTCGAAATTAACTGCAAACGAGAAGAAGTTTAACGAAACAAACAGAAGCGAGCAAATCAATCTTCGATAAATTAAACCCAAAACTGAATAGTTACGTAATAATAATAAGTAAACAACACTGAACACTTCTCCAATTAATAATTAAGATCAAAGGATACATTGATCATATATTATTTACTATTAATAGCGGAAATTGTGTATGATGAAGGGCAACATTTATATACGAGCCGAATATTTATCGTGCGGTCAAATTTGACCTACTAATCTTTTCATAATATTATATGAACTTGCAGTTCAACACGGATTTTCATCAGAAAATAAACAATAAATTATAAATGAAATCTACGTGACTTGCAAGTAAATTTATATCTGTTATTGATTAATAGAAAGCTTTAATGAGAGAAGGATAATAATAAAACAATGTAATATTATCGAAAGATCAATTTCCGATTTCGACCAGGATTTCCTTGTACTTTGTGTGACGTCCATAAACCTTTGGATAAAAAAGGTGCATTCAGTTCTGTACGATATTTTGGGCGGTTGATCTCCTTGACATTGAAATGAGATCGCTCGCGGCAGTTCAAGATTCGGTCTCTGTATTTCGATGCTGATACCTGTTTATAGACGATGATATAAAAGCATACGCAAATGCTTCGAAAAATATTCCATCAGCGAAACTCACTACTGAAACATGTACACCAAGGTACGAAAAGAAATTGTGATTTTTTTTTATTTCTCTATGTGTCTTATCATTGGAGAGGGTATATAAAACAATGTTACTATATATTGTACCCGCTTTTTGATCCAGTTGTAAAGTTCATGTATTTATATTATCTGTGCCAATAGAATGATCTAACTTATACTGACTTAATACCTTTGATTTCAGGTCGTCATCTTCATGTGCGCGGCGGGCATTGCCTCTGCTGGCAACTTGCTCCATGCCCCAGTAGCCTACAGCGCTGCTCCCGCCGTCTCCTCTGTCTCGTACTCGACCCACGCTGCTCCTCTCACATACGCCGCCGCCCCCGCTGTCACTACATACGCCGCGTCCCCGGTCATCGCTAAGACTCTTGCCCCATCCGTATCCTACCAATCTATTTCCACCCACTCTGCTCCAGCTCTCTACGCCAAAACTATCGCTGCACCCGCTGTTGCTACTTACGCCGCTCCCGTACTTTCAAAGACCATCACTCCAGCTGTATCTTACTCTTCAGTAGCACACAGCCCAGTGTACGCTGCCAGCCCATTGGTAGCCAAAACATACGCTGCACCTGTTATTGCTAAATCCTACTCTCCTGCCGTATCTTACTCTTCGGTGTCCTCTCACTCTACTCCACTCTCGTACTCCGCTCCTCTGGTGACCAAGACAATCGCGACTCCAGCTGTTGCGGCGTACGCCGCGGCTCCTGCCTACTCTGCATACTCTGCAGTTCCCGCGCTGAAGACCGCCGTCACTTACTCCGCAGCGCCCGCCGTCTCCCACGTCACCTACACCGGTCTCGGCGCTAGCTACGGCTGGTAAATTTCCAAAGCATAACGTTACTTATTTATTGAACAAATATGAATATGTCAGCATATAGTGAATAAGTTTTTACGTAATGTAATAAAAAGTATTCAAAGAATTTATTGTCTTTAACTTTAACTCCTTTTATTATAAATTACCACTCAAAATGTTGTAAAAAAATCAGTATAATATATTGAAATCTTTGGTAGATGGTGTAACAAACAGTGTAGAACAAATACATAATAGAGAACTCAATGTGTGGTAGTTGCTCTTAATAGTTGAAACAAGGTGGCCTTTTGTTAAAGACATGCTCAATATCTTATGCATAAGTATTAATGTTTCGTAATGCATAATGTTTTGCCCGCCCCCGGGTGCGATCAATGTGTTCGATACGAACGACAACGTGGTGAATGCGGTGTCGCGAGTTCAGTAACGCTTGGAGTTAGCCAATGCTATCAAAATGAGTGCAAGCGTATATAAGTAATTCTTTAATTTCACAAAACATATTTATTAATCATTTAACGATACCATTGCATAGTATAAGTGTAGTGAAAGTTACCACAATCTTTACTTTAATTTTAGTACGTTTTTAAACGTCTATCACGCTAGAAGGATTTATTCTTTAAATACCGCGTGAGTAGAAATTCGTATCATTGACCATTAGATTAGTGGTACTCCATATAAAGAATATATGGTGTTCTGAACAAGCAAAAAACATTAAACTAATTGTTATTGATTTTTATCGCAATTTTTATTTCATCTTTAATTTATTATCTCCAATGATCGAATGCTTATGGCTGTTTTAAAAACTTTTTATTTACTTTTGATTTTCATGTAAGCTGAACGTACATGTCTTTTAAGAACGTGTTATAATATTGTTCAATATAAGATGGTAATGATCCTTGAAGAATATAGCAACGTTTGGATATTTTCTCTAATTATACTTAATTCATAAACTAGCTACAAAACGGCTAACATTCATGTATTTATCCGACACTGGATATCGCGTTCATCCGTTCCCGCAATTGCTTTAAAAAGGTTCAAGTTTTCTATTCGTATATTGATATTATAATGAATAAACATTGAAATATTCATAAAAGCAGAACTATGCATAAAACATGCACAAAATAAATTGATAATAAAATCACTAAGTTTATAATTAACTCACAATCAAATGGAAGTTTCAACTCTGATTCTAGTCATTTTTACTTTTACAAAGAACGTCTAGAAAAGATGATTTTTTAAAAGTCATAGTTTTATTTTATTTCTAGCAACGCCTCTACCATGTTCTTCCCTGTAACCTCTCCATAAACTCAGATGTCGTCTGCAGATTCAAAGATGTCGTACAAAATTGTATACGACCAAACTTTTGGCCAAATCGTTTTTACAATTTTCAAACGTACTATCATATATTTAGTCAAGATGCTTTTTAAAAATTCAACTAGAATCGTTCCTATATGATGCAACACAAACACTTTTTTATTATTTGTAGTGGCTTATTAGAGGAATTAAAAAAGAAAAAGATTACTTGGTTATTTCTAAAAAAATATCGTATCAAGGGGTGTATATATCACGATATAAAACATCGAAATTCACTTATTCCTTTGCATTCATTTTGTATTATATTAAAAATACAACGTAGTGTTTAAATGGTTTATTTTCAAATTTGTTTCTTAACATTATATACAAAAATAAAAACAATTTTTTCAATGTACAAAACTTAGAATACTAATTTTACCAACCATAGCTCGCTCCTAAGCCAGCGTAAGAGACGTGGGATACGGCTGGCGCAGCGGAGTATGTGACTGCGCCCTTGATGGCAGGTACAGCGGAATACGCAGAGTAGGCGGGAGCAGCGGCATAGCTCAGAGGAGCAGAATGACTAGCTACTGATGAGTATGAGAGAGCGGGAGATAGAGTTTTAGCTACAACAGGAGCGTGGTAAGCCGAGATTGCCGGTGCCGCGTAAGTCGAGTACGCTGGAGATGCGTAAGTCTTGGTTACCACTGGCGCCGAATAAGACAGAGGCGAGGCGTGTGACACCGTCTGATAAACAGCTGGGCTTGAAGAGTAAGTAATAGGAGAAAGAGATTTAGCTACCACTGGTGCGGTGTAAGCAACTGGAGAGGAGTGGGAGGAGTAAGATTGGTAAGAGACGGAGGGAGCAAGGGTCTTTGTAACCACGGGTGCACTGTAGGCGGTTAAACCAGGGGCGGCGTATGTAGCCACCGGACTGGAATGCGTCGAATAAGACACGTGAGACACGGCGGGTGCCGCGCTGTATGCCACGGGAGCAGCCGCGTGGAGTAGGTTGCCGGCAGACGCGATGCCCGCTGCGCACATAAGTACTACGACCTGTTGAAACAAAAAACGGTTAATTATTTTCAGATGTCATTTGTTTTGGTAAAATTTCTAGACACTGACACAAATTTATCTGATTTCAATGGAGTAACTTTATAGGAAAATGGTCGCAAAATAAACTGTTAATAGACTAAGCCCATTAAGCTCTAAAGAAACACTTTCGAAAGATAATAATACCTTAGTATACATGTTTGTTCGTCTTATGATGACAGTATGAATACAGAAGTTCTCGCATCCACTTTTATACCATCATGTACGAACTGGTACCGAATCTTCGAAGCGAATTTGTGCAATACCTGCTACAGAGTAGAGATGTTGCAAAAAGACAATTATTGTAAAGGCGTAGGAGCTATTATCCTGTAGCATTTTATCTTAGTCATACAGGTCGGGCCAAATGTAACAATGTCACGGTGAGCCCACACCCGGTTGCAATGCTAATTATTGCTAGAGGGCATGAACTGATTCTTAAAAAAAATTGTTTACACATTGATAAAAAAGCGCTGTAGTTTTATTGGTAGTATCAGATTAGTCGTATTTCATTAGTTTAGTTCATAGTATAAAAAAATGAAATATCATTTTTTTGAAATTAATTTTTTGTGGTATTGAATACAATACCACAAAAAATTAATTTTAAGATCACAAAATCTTTATCTGTCTCTCTGCCTAGTCTATATCAAATGACATCCAATTATGAGCAAAAAACCCAATTATATCCAATATGGCGGTGGGGTGTCTTCCGATTGATGAATAATTATACTATAAAAATAATACTTATAAAAAAATGGCATTTTCCTAATTAATGAACGATATTTTTTTTAATTCACCTTATGAAGTAATTCCTCGACAGTTCAGGTATTAGTTTTAAATGTCTGTCTTAATACTTATAAATTACAAACGTTAATGATCATACTGACACATGCAAAACATCTAGTCGCAGACAAGCTGGCGGCGTATTGAATTTCTTTTGAGCAATCATTTACATTACCAACTTTCTAAATTGGACTCTAGCTACTTGGGTTAAGGTTTGTGTTCGCTTGCACCCGTTTTATGTTACACTAAATGCTACATATCAAAACAATTAATAAATGTCAATTGACAAAATCTTAATCGAAATACGATTAGGCCTAGAGGCTTATAAAGCACGCTACACACAGCAGAACAGACGGACTGTCCAGTTTAAACTTAGTTTTCTCTACACACGTAAGTTTTAACTAAGGTCAATTCATTGTTTTTTATTCAGTTTCAGCAACTTATAAAACTACTTCATACTAATGATAATGCTAATATTTGGACGTTTGGTTATTTGGATTAGTTAGAAATTAGTTACAGAAAGGCTTCGTGGGTCTGGATGAAATTTGGCATAGATGTAGAAGATAGTTTTTAATAAATCTACTTATACAAAAAAAGAACAAATAACTACAGCGAGGAGAATCGCGAGCGATAACTAGTTTCATAATAAACCAACATCTTGTCACGCAACATCCACTAATGACATTCAGATCTAGCACACCGATCATTAACAACACGTATGACAATATTTATAATGATCCCAGCGCCCTCTGCCGACACTTCACTGCTCTTCCAAATACGTTCATACGTTTATCAAACAATATAATGTGAATACGAATAACATTGAACGATCTTTGTATTTCTGCATTTTTAAGCTATATGTTATCTTTCTTATCCAATATATGTAACGCTGACAAGAAAAATCATAATGAAGAACTATATAAATTTGAAGTTGTTCTATTCAGCTTGTTTACCCGAAGAATTGCGAAACTTAAGTGGCGAAGGGCCGGCCACATTGCACGCAGAATGAACAGCCGATGGGGCCACAGAGTCCTGGAATGGCGGCCACGGACAGGTCGACGCAGCGTGGATAGGCCTCCCGCAAGATGGACCGATGATCTGGTTAAGTT
>JAODUI010000003.1:3739451-3751342 GCA_027563995.1 Papilio gigon
GTGATGGTCTTGGTGACGACGGCGGGGGCAGCAATCGCGTGGCTGCTATACGCCACCGGGGCGACTCCCAACAGTCCACTAGCGCGAACCGCGCTTATAGCGCACAAAGCAACGATGACCTAGAAGTAAAAATGATTGTTAAAATTTTCGCCCACAATTTTAGAATTAATCCATTAAATTACGACTTTTATATAATGGTATAACTCATTATTCTTGATTACGTAAGGAATATAATTCACTTAACACACCTTAGAGAACATGTTGGTGTTGTTTGATGGTGGCAACTGAATAATTTGAAAACGTGTGCTCCGGTTTTTATACGTCTGCAGGCCACGGCGTCCGCTTCACTTTCATTGCCAAGGCGAACGAGCTTTGCCCACAAAGCATACGCTCGTGAGTCAGTGATAGCCTTTCGATTTCATATTGTTCCGTTTGTTAGTACGAAGAGTTTGGGTCGAGCGCTCGGACCTTGAGATTGTCCGGTTAAAGACTTATTTCTTTGCCGTTAAAGTCAACAGGGTGGTTAAAATGTCAGTGCTGTTATTCAACAAGTAAAAGTGGAGTACTTAATAAAGCCTAGGTAATAAAACACGACGCCCGATTATCTTTCCTTTTTATTTGACATGAAATAATGCTGTAACTTCGCAATTTTGTAACTGTACTATATCAGACACTCAATAATTCTGCTACTTTTGACTTCATACATTGTATTCTTTCTAAGCTATGTGGAGATTGAAGATGAAGAGTCCGTAGACAAAGTAATCTGAATAGCAGATGACACATTGAAAGTTATTGTTAATCAAATACAATTTTGAATTTTCTGTTATAGATATTACTAATTGAATATTACTTTGTCTGAGGGGGACAATCTAATCTTAATGGTGTTCATATCCGGCGGTCCGATTGGTCAACCTGAAGCTTGCGTTAATTCTTTCCTGTACATGATTATGTTTATATAATTCTTGTGAACTGAACATGTTAAATGTCATTCTGTTATCAATTATTTTGACTGTGATTTTGACTACAATTCGAGGCTCTACCGGTTTGACACGCTTCCGTCAGAATATTAAAAAGGTAATGTCTTTGACAACAAGTACTACTTGTTTACATGATTCAACTGTTAACCTTTCGTACTAATAAAATTATAGTGCCATAGGTTTAGGTGTAGGACGTAGGGTGTTTGTTGAATTTTAAGGCTAAAACGAACATAGAACTAAATGTATTTCTTACAATAACTCAGTTCATTCAGTTCAATGAAAAGATGACTTTTTTTTTGTAGTGTCCCTTTCAAATTTGTAATCTTCGTATCAATTATATTACTTCATAAGTCGACATTACGACGGTTCAAAAAAGTAACTGGATCAAGGACACTTGAAGCTTTCACGTTTCCTTTAAATTATTTCTTAATTCATATGTGTGAATTTGGATTGATTAAGTAAAACAATTAAATCTAGAATAGAGAATAGGTGAATAGGTACAAAGTTTTCACTTCGCGTATTTGTATCTTTTATACCAAAGTAATGATGTGACTTTTTAACCTCAAGGCACAAAGCAAATAAGTAAAAATTATTAAGTTTTTGTTAGTATTAAATATTAAGACCGTGCAAAATTACTCGCTCCATAAGGCCGTGCAGTTTCGGAAGGCTGAGTTTAGAACAATGTTTCTAAATTGAATATTTCACGCCTACGCGTAAACACGCTCTCTGAGCTTGTAGCCAAGAGTACATTCAGCTAGCATTCAGCATTCAGTACATTAGCGGTAACAGTAGAAGATCGATAATGTTTGTGAAATTATAAAGGAGCAAATACATACGTCAGTTCCGTACATTTTGACTTTTCGACTACAGATGTCGCTACAAAAAAAAGCTAACATTATTAATTACGTATCTATTTAAAGGTCTAAATAATATTTACTTTAATTTACTTTTACGTATTACGCCTGAACTTATTCGAATATTTTTAGAATTTTGTAATTCTAACAGGACTATAGTATTAAACTTGCAACAGTGATGACATAGTCCCCAAAAACAGTACCGTACTTATCCTTTTACGTGACAAAGACGATCACCATGACATATTTGGACGTACACAGAAATATCTAAGTTCGTGACTTGCATACAATATTTCCTAACAAAATTTTCAAAATCGTGTCAAGTTCATCATATACTCAAATATGAACAACAAAAACTTTACATCAAAAGAAATGCATAGGATGCTTTAAAAGAAAGAAAAAAAAGACTTTTAATATTTGTACATATTTTTAGCTTAACCCGCCAGACACTATTTAAATTTCGAGGGGTTAGCAATAAAAGAACTCTTGAAGAGTTATGCTCGCCTGTACTTATTGTTCGTATTTCTTCTGTTTGTCTTACTAAATTGTTTGTTGTTTGTAGAGACTGAAGTCAAAATTATATTTGAACATCGATATCGCTAGCAGAATGTTACCAGGTAATGCCAGACTGCACAGTTTTGTCAGTTAGTCGTAGTTTTAACAGTTAGTAAGCGTTCAAACAGTAGCAGTACTAAACTACCTACTGTTCTGCATTGATTGAAACTGGCATTATGGAAGCTGTCAATCTTAAAATAGTACATGTAACTGGAAAGCTCTGTGGTCTTTCTCTTTTCTCACGTTTTATCTACTAAGGGTAAAAGAGGATAATCATCGCCATGTCATCTTATGTACTGCCATCAGGATTTTTCTGATTGTACCTTTTGTTATTACATTCGTATAAATATTAGATCAACATCTAATTAATTAGAATGACTAATTAGTCTATTCTGAGTCGGAAAAATAATTTCAATAGTTTTTAATGTCGGTGATGTTTCAAAACTAAATTCCAGGTCAGAATAATTTGTTACGCTAAATATTCTTTATATAATTTATAAGAAAAGTCATACAAATAATTGAGAATGTGAATATCGAAGGTGGAAATTGTGTGGATAACAATGATAACAGATGTAAAGCCGACCGTCCGTAGAGAGCAGGTTAATGAAAACATACAACAGTAAAGGTTCTATAAATTCCTTCTTATTAAGAATAATGATAGAACTCAGCTAAGAATATGTAACGTATATAAAACTTGTGTGAAACAAGTCATTTTAACGGTAATGCAATTAGTCATCGTCGTAATTTTAGGAAAGGTCAACTTTTAACGGAAGTGTGTTCAAATTAATAATAAAAAGTATTATAAAACCTTTTTCGAGTAAGCATAAATTGTAACAAGTATCGAATTTATTACCGGTTTGGTGTGTTTGAACGGTTAATACGAACGGGTTTTTTGGGTTAGATTTTTATTATTATTGATGTTAAATCCAATTACCAAGTTTTATTTTCAGTTCAAATTAAACACGTTATATTCGATAAACGATCTTTAGTTTTTAATATTCATGTCAATTTTTGTGAAAAAATCTTAAAATTCTAACATTTAGTCGCATTGAATGGAAAAGAGCAATTGTAAGAAATGTACCTTAAACAATTTTTATTTGGTTACCTTTATAAGGTTTATACATGTTTGTATCATCAATTTAAACACAGAACCTATCTAAAATAAATCCATAAAAAAACAAATTAAATGTTAGTGAAATGGGCAAATATGTGTTCCCATTTCCATTGTATTCGACAATATAGGTACTTTAATCGTCATTCACCTGTGTCCTATTAAGAAGTAAAAATATTATGTGTTTCAATTAATGGCCTACATCTTGCAGGGTACGTTCTCTCACCATATCTTACGCGTCCACAAACAAAATGGGTGCTGTGCCTTACAATGTGAGTGGTTCTAAAAATTGATAGGAAATTGTTGATCTAAATATTTTATTAAGTGTCCATTAAATTAGTAAATAAACTTTTGAGTAGAAAGACATTTTAAAATAAATTAAAAGTATGAAATACAAATTCTAATATGACATCTTTAATTATAATACAGAACCCGTTTGTAACAAACGAATCGAATAATTGAAAGATACTGCAACCGGTCGGTTTTAAATAACAGCTGTCGAATAATCTGTAACAAAAACAATCTTAGCTTTAAATTACAAATAAAAACACTAAGTGCTCACTTACCTTCGGTCAACAACTTTCCTTTGTAAATTGACCGAGAAATATGATTTAAGTTGATACACATCGATCGTGTTACACGTGCGACTTTACGAAAAACTTACATATGTTCATAGATATTTGAAAATATGTAATTGTATTGTATCGGTAAATAGATGAGATATTTTAGACATTTCGTATCATCATCATCAGCTTAAAGTCGCCCACTGCTGAACGTAGATTCTAAGAAACATATACCACTGTTATAATTTTGGTAGTCAAATTTGACACTTGAAAGCGGTAATAACGATTATGTTTCAAATGTTTGAAGGAGTACTCGTAATATTACAATATTAAAATCTGTCTGCATAGTCATGAAGATTTTGTTTTAAGGTCTCATCGTTACCAGCTAGAATATTTTTATCACATAATTATTCGAATGCACGCTTATATCATTTAACCGTAAAACAGCTGTCGTAGTATTATTTAGCCTTTTGAATATTAAAATGCAATAATTTCTCAATAAAATATTGCTAACAAATAAAAATAGGCGCCACACTGAATCCTAAAAAGGTTTAAGTATGATTATCAATCAATAAGTGTATTACGCATCTCCAAATAAGCTAAACCCATGTTCTCCATCTATGCAAAATTTCACCCAGATCTGTTTTGCTGTTCTGGAGTCTAATAACAAGCATCTATCCCTCTAAACTTTCGAATTTATAAGATATAAAAAAAGTGAACTAATACTTACGATCCACTGTTGTCGTTACTTATTCGATGAGGTGGGGGTAGTTGGAGAAAAATATACATGGCACATCGATATTTTATTTAACTTTTTATTGACCCTAATGGCAACTACACATCAATATGTTATCATTAGAAAATTGTATACGTAAAGATTTGTAGGATTTAAACAAAGACCCTGTGAACTTTAAACATAAAACTGTACGGAAAGTCATAGAAAAAAAATACATTATACCCGTATCCAAATAATACTGAGGTTTATAGCAACTAGTTGACCTCGAATCTTCGAAATGTCAAAAATCTATGAGAAAATGAGATGAAACCATACATACAAGATACAGTTATATTAACAGTTCTGTCAAATTTTACAACCCAAAAGTTTTTATAAAACTTAAATTATCAAATTCTTAGAATAAAAACAAACGATTTATAAATTCAAAAACATAAGGTTTTAAGGAAAATTTAAACGGTTAGACATATTACCAATAACACCTACAAGAAGTTTTACATTCAACATCAAGTGACGTATCTTGAAAAGTTAATCTATAATTATTGAAGCGTACACATAAAGCACTACTTAAGCCATTATCACATCGATCCTTACGAACTATGAGTGCAAGGACATCGATATATAGAATACATATTGATATAAATAAAAAAAAAGCGAAGAAAGAAATGGAGCCTGTGGAAAATGCAGCGTCGTTAGAAAAGGGACCATTTTTTTTAATTATTGCATCAAAAGCTTAGGCGAAATTTATCAGGTTAAAATTTAAATTTGCCACAAATTAATAATTTTACTCGGCACCTATATCATTATTTTTGTTATTTCATTGTTTATTTCGAAATTATAGATAAAAAAAATCGACGAAAGTAAAGATTTTGAGTAAACTTTAGAAATGTCATATGTAAAATCTGAAGGTAGGTACAATTTGATAAAAAATACACTTATATACATAAATGAAGGAATCATTTAATTGACTTATTACATAGGATTAGGATATGAAATAGAAATATTGATTGTATGTTATCATCTATGTACTAATTTGAAGACAACAACCGATCGAATACGGTCGTTTCAAATCCCAATACCAATTTTAAATAATATGGTTTATTTTAGGGCTAATAAGAGAATACGAGAATTAAAATGTTTCCAATATGTTACCTGTATTTTATCATTTAAAATTATTTTAGTTTTACCTTGTTTTCAATAATTATGAAAGATTGGTCAACATTATGATACAATAGTGACAAGAGTTTGACCAGATTTAGGCGGACAATTTTTTATGGGGGAAAAAAAAAGTTAGTGTAATCCATGAGCATTTGTTTAAAATACGAATTATTATTTTTTTACATTTTAATGTTTTCAAGTATACATAGAATATACTTTATTAATATTAGTGATAAAATAACCTTATTTAGTCAATTGTTACATAGAAGTAATAGAGGCGGGCTTTTCAATATTTATCAAAAAGATATCCTTAAAGTAAGGATTACGAAAGATTAATTCCGTAAACAAATGTCTCAATTTGACAATTTTGAAACACAATAAAAGCCTTTTTCAGTCTTGCGCGGTCTTTTATTCCGCCTCTCAAAATAGAAATCTGTGCAATTTGGTTCATACTATTTTAATTTAGGCCTAAATATGAATACCAAGACATTATTTACAGAAAACAGTAAAATTAAGAATCATTGAACGGCGTTGTAAATGATAATGCTATGCATCGTCGGACGGAACAAGCGGAAAGGAAAATGCAGCTTACAAAAGATTATCGTTTTTATAAAACTTACTAAATACATGATATGAAAAATAGAAATAAAGTACTTCCCCCTATAACACGGTATTTAACGCATTTATATAATACGCGATTTCTGTGCTGTTATTTTTATAAATTTTTTAAAAAGCGTTTACCTATAACTCAAACCAATCTACCGTGTTATAGGGGAATTACTCAACTTCATATTAAATTTAATTAGAAGACTAAAAGGCGTAAATAATTCAATGAATAATATATATGTGGCAAGAAGAAATTTTAAAGTTACGTAGACCCAATTATGGATATAACAAAAAAAATGTAATTACATATTTAAAGATAGCTTGCAAAGGAACATGCAGTTTACACTAAACTGGCCGTATTTTACTATAAATTGTTTTAAATTATTAAAAGAAAAAAATGTATACAGAAATGAATTTATATTTGCGATTTTTCAGGATGTGCTAATTTCAAATCTAATGGACCCATTAACCATCCTTTAAATGTTTAGGAATAGATAACGGTGGGTTTATCTGGAATGAAGTATAACCTATGTATGGACACAAAAAGACGTAAACACCAAGTTCATAACACTACTGTAACACCGATTTAAGTGTAATCGCTAACATCAAAAACATCAAGATTATTAAAAAAAATGGGTCGTACATCTGTCACATCTGTTTAATATCATTGCATGATAATTCTAAACCCCAAAAGGTATTAAAATTACGCAAATCGAATTCAATGGGAAAGAGAAATTATATCAACACTAGTCTGACAATAGTCTTCACTGCGTATCGATTTATATTGGAACGTTTGTGATTTAATTGAAAATACAAACATGTCTGTTTTAATAATAAATATTAGTACAGTTTTCTTCATTTACTATTATTCCATATAAGCTTGTGCTAGAATATGGTTCACGACAATAATTGAATGTTGATGAAAGTCCGTGCCCCTAACCATTAGGCTATTGGCGCTTCGAAATATAGATAAGATTTTTGTATAGGTCAGTTATATCTCAATGCCATTGAATTCGATTTTAGACCCATTATCCTTTCGTTGTTTCTAATAAAGTGGAAATATAGTTAACACCGATATCACGACATACAATTAAGCTATAGAGTATTCTATGACATAATTACTAGTAAATCTTATTCTAATTTTTCCAAAAGAAATGTACCAAAATAATTATGCTTAATATCTCTGACCTGTAGACTTAAAAAAGATGATTGACTTTTCAATTGTAAATTTTGTATGTACTATGTTTTGGACATTCCCAAATAATAACTCTCAGAAATATTACTAATTGTTTTTTTTTTTTAAACCGGCTAAATCTCAATTATTTGTACTGTACCCTTTTGAAGAGGATCGTGCTCGTACCAAATATATGTACAAATGTAGCTTAACAAATAATCTATTTCAGCTAAGGAAAAAAAAATAATTTTTGAGAATAACAAAAAAAAAATGTTGGAAAAATTTCAAGTGTATATCTATGGCACATCGATCTACTTCTCTACACAACAATTAACATTTTCTACCACTACAACTACTAGCTACTAATTTCTACCAAATGCGCCGGTAAACGTGGATATCCACTGTCGAAAAATTCATAGAAAATTCATGTTGTCCCTGGGCAAGTAAAACAACATATTGTCGTATGAATAATTAGACAAGGGAACCATGGTACGACACCAAACTTCTATGAGAATGAATATATTCCCAAAAATACTCATGTACATATAGTACTTGGTTGCATTCCTGCAATAGTCTGGATTAAGGTTAGGCGTCAATTCGTGTGTTCTTCTAATCATGATTTCTTTAGTTGATACTTGTGTACAGTACATATCAAAAGGTATCAAAGATCGATGGAAATTACTATAAAGTACCTGTTAAATTTTCAAATTTAACCTTACCTTTTAAATTCAATCATTCGTTCAATCTCCATGAATGTATGGATAATGTACTATACATAAATAATCAGACTAAGTTTTTTAAACATTATTATCGGGAACTGTTATTCGTACAGCATACAAAATTCAATAATAAATCTACGAACGCTTCACGCATAGTCAATTAAGAAATATTTAAAACTGTATTCATTCCGTTTCTTTTAATTTCATTCGGAGATATGTTCTTAATTCGTCTACTACAAACTTCATTAATTCACATGCTTTACGAACGAAATAGGTCCCAGTCAAACATTGTCATGCAAACAGACCGCAATATATTTCGTGCGCTGCAATCGTAAGCCCGATGTCACTAAAGCTTGAAATCCGATATATTTAAAGGTCCATTTATTAAACATATTTTTATCAAACATTTTGTAAGAAATTAAAACTATTTAAATTTATGCGATATTATAAACTAAATATAAAACGACTAAATCACGTATTCATCTGATGTTAGTGAGAATGGTTTGGACCGGCTCATCGGGTGAGTGGGATTGGTATTTTTACAGTCGCGGAATGTCGCTCACTCTTTAAGTCACACATTCACTCATTTACTGACTGACGCGGGCACTCAATACGCGAGTGTTAGTCGTTTTATATTTGATTTATTCAGTAAATAATAATAAAATGATAACTGAGTTTAGTACAAAAATATATTTTAAAACATATTCACTCGGTCCTGAATCCTAAAAGGATTGTAAACATATGTTTTATGTACAAACGGACGTTTTATAACACGTTGTATTATATACAAACCATATCCTTAGTTCAATAATTTATATACACGGTAACCTAATATGTAACTGAAATTATCAGAAATTATTATAAAAAAAATATAGCACATTATCACTAATAAGGTTTTTATAGAAAAACAAAAATTTATAAATGTTTTAACAAATTCCATAAACTAAAAAAAATATTTCAAATAGTGAAACCCGAATTTCAAGTTTTCAATTTATGTTGTCTATGGCAAGAGCACCGAAACCTCGTAGGTTGTTTATGTTGACAATTAAAGATATTATTGTAAAGGTAACACTTTACCCAAGAACTGTTTGTTATTGCCATTTCTTATATTGCGAAAATCATCTGATCCGGTGACAAATAAGTGAAAAGTTGCCATCTTATGAAGTTATTTTTAATAATTATAATATTAAATTACAAATGTAAATATCAAAAGCTTTTGAAAATATCTGCAAAAAATATTAAAACACGAGATTAAAGTTGTAATAAAAAAAATCTTTAATTTATGCGAAATTCATGGCAACACTTACTGCAAAAAGCGGTCTCCGGGACAAATAGCGTGCTACTATAAATATGAGAGTAGCCCTAAGAAGGTCAAATCAGGTTTCACTATTTAAAACAAAAAATAACATAACATATGAAGTAGTGTTGTGCGTTCTAATGCCTGGAGTTTAGATAACACTAAACCCTGTAATCTTTACATATAGATATGTAAATACAATAAATCAAACTATGTACACAATAGGTGGTTATTGTCAGAGTTACCTAGTGAATATGTAGTTCATCTTAACTAAACAACCTACATTATAAATTATTCTAAATAACATAAACAAACAAATCATTTAATTAGAGAAATTAACGTCTTATAACATTTGAGCAAAAGTTGCCAGGTCATTTTTAAAAAACTACCGGCAGATTACGATAATTTGAATTATTGTTCTAATTTTAAGAATACTTTATGAAATAAAAAAAAAATAATTTAGTATAATACACGCCACGGTATATTTTGTCCAGTAACATACCTCCAGATACCCTCAGTAGGGTAGTTGTAAATTAGTGATACAAGAAACATTTGTTCTAATTCGTGAAGGTTCGTCACCCATTCTAAGTTCATTATTTTAATAGAAGCCAAAAATCCGTTTAGTCAATCATTAGCTATTCGTGACATTATGTACTCACACTTACTCGCAGTTCAATTATATACAATCGTTTACATAGAAACGCTTGTCAAATAAATGTAGACTATCTTAGGTCAAATATATACCAGCATTGTTAATGACTTGTATTAAGTGACAATTGACCTTAGTTTCATTAGGTAAGTGTCAAAGGCAATGTGGCCAACTTTGGCCAGCTGTGGCCAGCTGTGGCCAACTTGTCTTTGATGCAGTTTCGTGACGAGTATACTAAGAAGCAATATTTGATATTTACGTCCAACATATTCACCAATTACGTGCGTTTATGGATCCTTATATTGTATCGAGTAAGAATTATTTCGTATGTACAATATAACACCTATGCAAGTCAGTCTCACAATCGTTGAGTTTCAATCAGAACGAATTTGTAGCGAATTTGGTAATGTCATCGAATAACCTCTGGTATCTTTGGTTTGTCTATTACTGCAATAAAAAATCTGTAGTGTCTATATAGATTATAGAAACAGTCAAAATATCAAATAGGTGTCTATGGCTTTTAAGCAATCCGCGACAAAAGAATTCTGATATCAACTCTCCTATCCCGTAAAGAAGACCAAGTCTTCGTAAATAAAAAAAAAACGAAAGAGCGCGTTTGCGCGTAAATTCGACAAGTATCACACCGTCTTTTTTTTTATTATTTTTTTTTCGTAAATTTTTATAAAACGAACGATTTAAAGCCAATCAGGTAACACACCAGTCTTTTCTTCCAAACATTTTAGACAATTGCATAGGCTTAAAAATAAGATTCGATGGTAATGTTTTATGTATAATATACGTGAACTAATTTAATGAAAAGGCGCCCCTCTGTTGCCGTACGGACTGTACGGATAACAACAATAATATTGACAATATTGACAATGGTGGTATAGATTTGTTGGTACTAAAACAGGTTGCGGTAGCATTACAGGGTATACCACCGGCTGCACCATACCAACATATGTATACCATTGAAAGTTGGGAACTTGTGCAACAGCAGGGGTCTGCGCTCTATGTCTTTGCATCATGGCCTCATGCTAGGCAACTTCATGGGTCATTCTGTGACCCGCGTAAACTTTAGCCATGAGCAAGCCAGGATTTCGCTCTTTAAAGCTGAAAATAAAACGCGCTAATAAGCATTAGTGTCGATTAACAAGCAGGCTTTATGTGATCTAGCACTCTATTGGGGTCGTTCAAGTATTATGTAAGCACTATAGAGGGGCGGGGGTTGGCAACCTACACATTATGTATGACCTAAAACTATCGAAAACGAATTAAAACTGTTACTCTTGAATCATTAAAAAATTGATGGATGTTAATACATAACCTAAAAACCTGGGCACATCTGAATGATATTTGGAACACGATAGTCTAGAATAACATATACGCCATTCTACACAAATTATTATGTCATTATTTAAACGTAAGTAATGTAATGTCGCCTTGTCTACCCACTTGTGTCAACGTTATCAGAGCAAAGAAACTCTTGTATTCC
>JAODUI010000003.1:3752154-3777070 GCA_027563995.1 Papilio gigon
TTACTCATGAATCATTAAAAAATTAGAATACATCAGTAAAAAATTAATATACCAATAGTTTACGTCAGCATGGGGGTCAGAGCTTTGCTTACTTTTGCTGACAACACGAGGGGGAGGGTTAAATAATTTTAATGAATCTGCATACATGATAATTGAACAGCCCCTTATCTATATTCAATATTATATATTCTTTAATCGATTATTCAAATATTGAATAAAAGCTAGAAGCATACTTACGCTATAGCCCTTTGACCTAGTCTCCTCTGAACGGCGGGTTTTATTTTAGGCAAGCCGTGGCTGTGCAGACCACGGCCAGTTATGAAATACAATGTCATATAATGTATATTGCTCGTCCCTTGTATCTCACGGAGTCTATTTATATTAGCGTCCAGAAACAGATCGAGGCTTTCCATAGCTTCTCTAACTCGTAGATGGTGCAAATCCAATGTTGCCGTGTAACTATTTTTAGAACTACCCACCTGGAATATTATGTAAAATACGTATACATTTACTGATTGTGTATAGCTGATAATGGCAACTTATTAAATATTAATTATGTAGTCTATTTTAGAATAAATTTAAATAACTCATCTAATAGTTAACATATTCATAGTATGTCTTATTTGATATCAGTAGTAGATATTAAAAAAATTAAATACATTTATCTTATCTTAAGTATTGCCTACGTTCTTCTTGACGCAATATTATATTTTGCATTGTCATATTACTTATAATTTTATAATAAATAACTATTCCATTTTACTAACGTAAATAGTAAAATTTTGATGGATGTTTGTTACAAGGTAATTCCAGTACTGCTACATGAATTTGGACGAAATTCATATAGATGTAGAACAATGTCTGGAAGATTGCACAGACTACTTATGAAGTTTTTTTTTTTAATTTCGTGCTGACGGAATCGGGGGCAATGACTAATTAACTAAAATTTTTAGTCTATGATTTTATAACGCTTCCTCTGATGCGTTAGTAAAGAACTTTCTACACTTCAGACTTTAGGACATTTTATTCTAGACAAGAAAAACTTACAATATAAAATGTATAGCGCGTTTTTGTTAATTTACAAATTATTAACCAATCTTTCCTGGTAAGCTTGAAAAAAGCTTGTATTAAGCTATGGTTCACAACAACAGTCGAATGGCGGGAATCGAACCTACGACCGCTAGATCCGTCCGTACCCGTAACTAATAGGCTGTTGGTGCTTAAAATCAAAACTTACTACTAATTAATATTCCTATTAATAATTATAAAATCACCTGTATTAGAGTGGCTACAGCCAAACTGTTCGCGTGATCGTATTGCTGTGTGTGCATTGCCGCGATCTCGGAATAGTACCAGGCAACCTGTATCCTACCTTGCGACATGTTATCACGTATCTTCTGGTATATCCTGAAAGTGATGATGACAATTCTAATAAAGGGACGCATGTAACTACTTAGATAATTACGATAGAAACATTGAGGTTTTATAAAGGCCAAGCTATAGATAATGTACTTTCATTACAATAGACCGTATTCGGGGACTCCCCGCGTTGTATGGACCAACGAAAATGTACTCAAATAAGTTTTCTTAATTATAATATAATATAATTTGTGACTAAAACTTGTAATTAAAAGGATTTTATTAATAGGTTATATAAATTTTAAGCAAATATTGAAGGTCAGCAGCAAATTAACCGACAATTTGAGTAATTATATTAAAAGTTGTTATCAAGGTAGGTGATAAAATTAATGTATTAACATATATTTCTAATTCTAGTATGGTTCTAGACTTAAAAAAAACTTTAAAGACTTGATTGTACAAAAAATGGTCTATAAAAGACATTAACATACTGGTTCCTCCTTGTTAAGTGTAACTCGGCTTCCTGACGATAACGTTCGACTAGTTTCATATCAGCCCTTTCCCCTCGTGATAAAAACAGCGACTCGTTCTTTAATAGTTCCTGTAAATAAAAAAAAAATATCTGAAATTCACCGTTTTCATGTCTGAAAACTAAGATGAACATTCATTATATAGCGAGTTACTTGTACAGGTAATATATTTAAAAGTAATAATTATTAAACTAATACGAATTAAAATAAAAAAACCGTAAACTTTAAAAACCTATTTTCTCGCGAAACAGGTGCTTTTGAAATCCAGAACATACTTCTATGATACTAAAACCGTAATTTTATTTATTCAGAAGACGTCCGGTGCGGACAAACTCACTTGTTTACGTTCATTGCGTATTTTCTCTCTATGTTCAGTTCCTTTGGCCATGATAAAATCTCTAACTCCATTTTCCCTTTCAAGTATCTCTGTTTTGCCTGTCGATAATAATAGTCCCTACAAAATAAATTAATATGTTGATATACGTTATCACCAACAAAAGCATTTGTCCAGTCCTAGACATAGGCCGTCCACATGCCTTCTAACGTGTGCGTTCCCAGACCTTATATGACATACAAAATGAAATTACAATAAAAATAACCTACCTCAACAGTTTGCCTGAAATTATTATTATGAGCAATTAACAGTTCAGACAAAATTTGTGGGTGTATTTCTGGAAACAAATTGTTCAATTTCTGTCTTGTTAGTTTAGCTGCTAAGTCCATAGGCATATCTTTGCGCCATTCCGAGTCAAATTTGTTTTGTAATGCTAGTGCTAATTCATTGTCTATTAAATCTTTAAAATCTGGTATTTCTAACTCTACTACCTCATACAATTCGAACTCCTGACTCTCCAACTCCCTGAAAGAAACATTAATAAATTTCACCAATACCAAGTATCTTCTCTAATATACTATTTATTAACTGAATTACTAAATTATTGTAATAAGAATAATACTCGCTACCTAGCTATTGCTTCATCTTGTTGTATCATCAATTCTGTTTCCTTAAATTTTGCCTCTGATTGATTAAGAAAGGACTCCATCCAAAAAGCATTAATCTCATTTAACAATGACTCCGGAATGTTAAGTATAGGCAAAACATGTTCAGGATAAACCATATCATCTCTCCCGAAATGCTCGTCTAATTTTGAGATGAAGTCCCAACTCAAATTGACGTTCACAGTCTTTTCAGATTTATCGAAATTATTTTCGCTATCATCACTATTACTTTCAGTACCGAACTCGTTATTGTTATAATTTGATCTAATATCCCTGATGCCATTGGAAGTGCTTGGTAATTCGCCATCAAGACATTGAGTAGTACTGCCAGGAACTTCTGCACTTGCCCCGTTAATACCTTGTTGATTTACGCTTTCATTAGGTGTAACATCTGATCGAATTCCTTGGCGCTGATTCCTTATCTTCAAGCAATGTTTGGAATAATGGTCCTCCGAAATAACAACGTTCTTCTCGATTTGTCGCTTTAAATTCATATGATACTCAGATGTGTTTGCCTTTTTACCTTTCCTAGGTGCAATAATTACATTTTCGGCGGAGTTTTCTAGTAACTGATTTGGTTTTACACTTGTACACGGCTGCGATTTGTCATTGGGAATTATGTTATTGATTGTTTCGTCCGATTTTTCATTAGCTTGAGAGCTTGTGCTAGGTTTAGAGTCATCGAATGGTGCCTTATTTCCAGCTTCATCGATATGTTTGGAAGTCTTGTCATCAACGCAAGTATCTTCTTCATCACTATCAGACGAGTCTTCACTTGTTACCTTCGAAAAGTTACCGATGGCCAAGCCTTCAAGCACAATATTCGTCGCCCAGGAGACATCACCTTTGCAAAGATCGAATATATCCTTCAATTCGGACTTAGGAATATTAATAAACAAATTTCTGAACAATTTAAATCGCGTTTTGCTATCATTGCTCTTAAACTCTTCTGCTAGTGTTTGTTCATTAACCATGCTACTTTTATCCAACATTCTCTTTTCAGGTATTTTTTCTTTATCAAGAGGCATGTAATAAAGATTTATATCTCTGGGTTCTGCATTCAAAACTTTAGAGGCTTTGTTCACATCACTAATATCCGTATCTCCGGGCTCCACGCAAGTGCCACTGTTAACTTTTTCGACTGTAACTAAGGGTTTAACTTCGTCCAATTGACAGTTATCATCCCATGGTTGCATAAACATGTCGATCTTGGTCCAATCCTGACATTTGACAAACAAATTATCTACTTCTGGTTTTGTGTCTTCCAAACTCTTATTAAGTTTGTTAATTTTTCTTCTCGGTGGCTTTGTACTTGCCGCAGTCTCAGACTCACGAGACACATCATTAACGTTAGATGTTCTTTTATCTTTAGACGGATCGTCCTCCCACTTTTCATTTGTATCCCACGTGTCAACAATCCGCTCAAGTTCTTCGAATTGCATATTTGATTCTGAGGGCTTCTCTAAATAGTTGTCAGATTTATTATTCTTTGCGTCGTTATTTGAAAAATCATCATTAGATTCCTTGGTGTTTTGTATTTGTTCATCAGAATTTGAAGAGTCCAACGGGTTATGTATGTTTTCCTTATTTTGAACATTTTCATGGGCTGTATTACAATTATGTTCTGAATGTTGAACGCTAGAACCAGCATTACCATGAAGGTTAGAATCGAGTTCTTCTGGAATCGTTTCTATTGTTATGACGGGATAATTCCTCAAAATAGGAGGTATCATATGATTTGGATAAGACAGTTTATAATGATTTATCATAGTCCTAGCAGTAATACCTTCCTGATAGTTGGTAAGCATTCTTTTAATTTTATGCAATGGCACATTATGGACATTTTTACGAGATAGCTGATTTGCTCTCCTCGCCCAAGGAGTGCTTGGCTCTACAATTTCTATCAAATACCCATTGTTTACCCCATCTCTTATATAGGGCTCCATTTCCCACATTTCAACATTTGTATTATCAATTATCACGGGACTCACGCCACGTTCCATTGCAGATCTAGCTTTGGTACGATTCCAAATATGAGCATCTTGAAGCTTCATTTTATCATATCGATAATGACCATTAATGATAAAATAATCATCGGCTGAAAAAATATGTGTTAAGAAATTAAATTCAGAGCCACCAATAGTTGCTTCTAGAATTTTTTTAGCCAAATATGTTTTTCCACTCCCCGGCACACCTCTCATAATTATTAACACTCGGCTACCGTTGTTGTGGTGCATTAGAATTTGTTTCAATTGACTCGTCCAGAAGTTCAAATCAGTTCTTGGAAAAGCATTTGTCTTGTTATTGGTATATCTTGCATTGTTAGGCTTTGCGGCACTTTGTGCCATTCCAGAGTAACTAACATTAGTCCTGGCCATATTTCCCGTTGAACTTGTGTTATGGGGATCAATACGTTCTTCAACGTTTGGAGATGATTCTGTTCTTTGTGTTGTTGTGTTAGCAACTTCCACGTGTTTTTCGACGTTTGATGATGGTTCTTCTTCCTTTTCATTAGTCATATTCATGATAGCATTTGCAGATTGATCCACTGTAACAAGAAATGTATATTTTTTATATCTACATTACAGTCACTTCAAGAAGATACTTTCAAATTTCCTTGTACTCCATCTGTAATATGTACATCAAAATAAATGATAAGCTGAAATGCAATCTAGCTCTTTTTCTATAACATCTACATTTCAGTGGCTTGGAATATTGAACGAGTTGCTGCGGTAAACAGAACCTTTGTTGTGTGATGTGGCGCGTAAAGGAATGCAGAGGAGGGGGACGCAGCACAGGTGAAGGCCAACAGCCAAAATGATGGAAATGGCCAATACCTTACAAATTACTTTGTACTTACCTACAAAGATCGTGGTTTATTGAAATGAATAACACAAACAGATTGCACTTAAACATTATTTTATTTGTTAACCCTTAACTATTGGGCTAATAGCTTTTTAACCGTTTAACTTTTACACTTAAGTAACTTAATCTATAAAATTTTATTCAATAAAAATAACAATGTAGCAATAGAATTTTTACTTTTTGACCTTACAACCTGTGGCTCAAGTTTTCTTTGTTATACAACCACGTCAGATACATATACTATAAGTTACCTACATCGCTATCGACGCAGTACAAACAGCGCAGCAAAACCGATCAATACCCGTCCCTCATCCCTAGTGAAACATGGCGCGTAGTTATACATCGATTTTATGTACATATATAACTTAAGAAAGACACTGACGCATAAATTCGCAAAAACGGTGTTTTCATTAATTTATTCTCTCTATTGCAACCCTCAACTATTGTATCTATTATAATTTCATACTAGTAGATGTATTGAAATAAAAACTAAAACGCACATAATAAAAAATGTATGGCATAATCTAAATTTTACGTATTATTCAGAGAGAAGAACATAACACAACTGATTGAATGGCATTCATAAATAGATGATTGATTCATGATTTGAAAATTTAAGATATGAAAAAAATATTCCACTGGAATTAATTTTAATTATAATTAATAATATCTTCAAACACAATTACCCATATTCATATTTTATAATTAGTCTATACAACTCTATAAAAAACATTATGCTTTTTACATTTTTAATTAGTGTTGCTATAGGGAAGTAGGGAAGTTATAGCCCTTACCACATCTCTATACAAATGTAAACTTTACAGCAGGTGAAAAAGAGTTTGTTGGCATTCGCTTGTTGACGGGAAAAAGAAAACAAAATGTACATCAATAACAACAACACAATTCTCACTCATAACCCAGAGATTCAATTGATAGATCTGATTCGTATTTACAGTTCCCATAATGTTGACTTCTCGTACACACTACAACCTCTGTATAGGTTTCGTTAGACCAACAAGTAGCAAAATGACTAGACTCTGTAATATGTATCAGAAAACTTCAAGAAACAAAACTGTATCACATGTACATAGAACCTTGTAACTGTATATGCTACTATTGCAGATGTCCCTGGCATTGATGATCACACTTGTGATCTCGCCGCTTGTTTAAAAAAAAAATAAGGGTTTGGTAATGAATACCCATATTATCTCGATAAATCTTTTAAGAGGTAACTCTGTATTTCATGGTTCATTATATATGTAATAATAGAATTTTGCATGTATCACAATGCCAAACTAAATATAATGATAAAAGTTTAAATTAACATAACACATGTAACTGTGCAAACAAAAATGTTTTTGAAGATATTGATTTTTCATTATTCATAACATATTTTACAGTATTCATTTTACATCACTACAGAAAATTCTTCCTTAAATGTTGTATTTTTGAAATGTCTTGGCAACTCGCAACATAGTAGTAGTCGTTCCGCAGAAAAGAGAAGGCACTGAGCAGGACGCAGTCCAATATCTTGCCAATTACTATTTACTTACCTCACAAATATCCTGGTAAATTGGAAAGAATAACACACTCACATAATAAACTCAAACATTACATTATTATTTGTTACAACTGCCCGATTCTTTGTCCACATCCTTGCATATTGTGCTGGTGATGCTTTAATTATTAATTATAATGCACATGACTTAAGGTCTATTAATGTTAAAGCAATAAAATGAACAATATAAACAAATATAGAACACCCAAATTTAATACAAATTAAGCTAACATCCTGCGGTGAAAATTTTCTTTGTCTGACAAATATGATAGATACATACACATTTATATTAAAACTGTACATCGCTTATCGACGCAGTACGAACAGCGCAGCAAAACCGATCAATAACCGTTCTCCTATACCTCGAGAAAAATGGCGCGTAGTTATCCCTTGATAGTTTTATGCACACAAACATAAGACCTATGAAATAGAATCTGGCTTAAATTCGCAAGACCGAGACTTTTTTTTACTTACTGTCTCCATCGAAACCTTCTACAATTGCACATATTATATCTCTATTAAGCACTTGTCCAAAAGTCTGAAATAATGTCTCAATAACGTTGTGGTATACACCTTCCTGATCGCTGAGTGAATCTTCCATTTTAAATATGTATATATATATTTTAAAATAAAATAAAAACTAAAAATACACAGAATTAAAATCACATTTGTATGGTATTAACTTAAAATTTTAAGTATCGTTCGAGGAGAACAACATACAACCACTGTGGAATAACGAAAAGGAAATGGCACTTTGACAGTGACAAATCGATAACATACCATTAAGGAAACGTTTAAAAACTTGAAATTAGGCAAAAAAAAATATTGTCCAGATTTCATTTCTATTGTGATTTAAAAGCTTTTCAAACTGATCACCAATACCTGAATGTGAAATGGGGTTTGAATGTTTTCGACACTTAAATACGAAAAAGGAAAACAATTAATAATTAAGGCATGTATTTAAGTCATGAATGACGGCGCTGGTGTTCATTGGCTCTGCCTAAGTCTGTCACTGTCACTGTTTATAATTTTATCACTAATGTTTTAAAGTCAAATAAGTAATCAATTTCAATATCTCAATTTACGATTTGTGTTGATTTCGGCTTGTGTGTATATTTTATTTTATGTCTGAAACTTTAGCGCAATATAAACATATATTAAAAGTAGCACTTAAAAATAGTATAATTAACTCATGTCTCTTAAACACACATCAAAGTTTTGGTTATCATACCAACATATATAGGTTTTTTGAATGTAAACGGGATAAAATTAACACATATTTTATGATCATATTATTTAATTCTACATTCCGTAAAAAATGGTTGATAATTTCCAAAACAACAAAACTATGGCACCGGTCATGATGGACTACGACTTTAAGGTAAAAACTCAAAACGAGCGTTCTAAGGTTGAAGACCTCTTTGATTTCGAGGGGTGTAAAGTTGGAAGAGGAACATACGGACATGTATATAAAGCTCACCGGAAAGATGGATCTGACACTAAAGACTATGCTTTAAAGCAAATAGAAGGAACTGGACTGTCCATGTCAGCCTGTAGAGAAATAGCAGTAAGTATATTTTCAGCTATTTTTTTTTTTTGATAATTTTTTCTGGTTCTATATTGTAACAAAATTATCTTTTATTTCAGTTGCTGAGAGAATTGAAGCATTCAAATGTAATCAACTTAATTCGAGTTTTCCTTTCTCATACGGACCGAAAAGTATGGTTGTTATTCGATTATGCTGAACATGATTTATGGCATATTATAAAGTTTCACAGAGCAGCAAAAGCAAATAAAAAATCTGTGATGGTTCCGAAAGGAATGGTGAAAAGTTTATTATACCAAATTTTGGATGGCATTCATTATTTACATTCAAATTGGGTTCTACATAGAGATTTGGTAAGATGAAGGTTTCAAACTATGAATTAATAACTAAATAAGAAACCAGATAAATAAACTATGATAAAATGTACTTAAACTACAATACATTATAAGATATTTTCAGAAACCAGCCAACATTCTTGTGATGGGAGAAGTACCTGAAAGAGGAAGAGTTAAAATTGCTGACATGGGCTTTGCAAGACTATTTAATGCTCCTTTAAAACCCCTCGCAGATTTAGATCCAGTTGTGGTAACATTCTGGTACAGAGCGCCAGAATTATTATTAGGTGCTAGGCATTACACAAAAGCGATTGGTAAGAAAATGTATTTGTACTAATTAAACAAAAATATTAAAATACATAATGGTGATTGCCAACGTAAATTAAACTGCAATTACTTAATCTGGTGTTAAGTGACTCATTCTATCTATGTCAACTCTCTACTCGATTAGTGCGATAGTAAACAAAGCAGACAACAAATTTATTCCTTTACCATTTTCATATTAATCCACCTGTGACTAGCATAAAAAATAAAGAAACTGTCCACATTTATAAGCCTCTGTCAATATTTTCAGATATATGGGCAATAGGGTGTATATTTGCAGAGCTCTTGACATCAGAGCCTATTTTCCATTGCCGTCAAGAAGATATCAAGACAAGCAACCCATACCATCATGATCAATTGGACAGGATATTTAATGTAATGGGCTTCCCACAGGAAAAAGACTGGGAGGATATAAGGAAGATGCCGGAACATGCCACATTAGTGAAAGATTTCAAAAGATCAAAGTAATTATAGTTAATCTTGTTTATCGAGTTGTAAATAATATTATATTTTAAATTTGCTCCAATTTGATTATACTACAAGATGTAATTATATATTTAATATTCATCTATTCATATATTTTAATAAATTGAATTATTATTCATTTACAGTTACCAGAATTGTTCTTTAAGTAAATACATGGACAGACATAAAATCAAACCAGACAGTAAAGCTTTTAGTTTACTACAAAGGTTACTCTTAATGGACCCAAATAGAAGAATAACTTCGGAGCAGGCGATGCAAGACCCTTATTTCACCGAGGACCCATTACCTACACAGGTGAGTCAAAATAAATGAGAGTAATTGTTTAAACCATAACCTTATTATATTTGATTGTATTAATTTTCCAAATTCTTAGCATCAACATTTGTATAGAAAACGTCAATGACTTTCTATTTGGGTATAAAACTAGAAACTAAAATATATATCTAATTAATAAAATTGGACTGACTGTATGTAATATCATAAAACCATATTGGTGTTGTATTTTTTTTTTTGTTAAAATTAGTTATTGTTGTTTTTTTAATTGCACTTGCACGACAATAGTTGAATTGTGGGATTCGAATTGTGTCACGACCACGTCAATGGATATCCGTATCGTTAACTTTTAGGCTATTGGCGCATTTACTTAATACATATTGAATGTTTCCAGGATGTGTTCGCGGGCTGCCCTATTCCTTATCCTAAGAGAGAGTTCCTGACGGACGACGACCAGGAGGACAAGAGCGAGTCCAAGGCGCGCCAGAACCAGCAACAGCAACAGAACCCTAACGTAAGTTTCCATTGCATAATGTAACACTGAGTTTCTACCGCGGTAACACATGTACAATTTATACCATACCTGTCGTAAACCTAAAAAAAAATACTAAAAACAAATGTTTTGGTACAATTTATTTTTGTATAGTAATCTTGCTATCTTATTATTAGTAATTCGAATAGATGGATGCTTGTTCTCACATTTCTTTTCATATTCCTCGGTTGGAGCTGTGGACTACAGCTATAGTCTAGATTAGACTAGACTGTAGTGATATTTTTATACTTTTTTTTATGAATTCAATGTTTGAGATTAGGATCTAGGACTGTCCATTGTTTTTCAGACTCAACAAAACCAAGTACAAGCCAACAGTCACGACCACGGAGCTAACAACGCTAAGAGAATGCGAATGCCAGGTAAATATCTAAACCTTTATTGTATGTACAATCCCTCACATTAGCGGTGTTACACTTTAAAACCTGTAATCACGTAGTGTAAATACTGTACTGTACTGTACTGACTATTTTTCAGGACCAAATCAAGGACAATCAAATCAGGGCAGTGGCCAACAAGAGTTCCACCAACAACAACAGATGATGTTTGGTGCACAACAACAAGGTGCTAACTCACAACAACAAGCTAATTTCCAGCAAAGATTCTAGATGAGAAGTTTGATTGATTTAGAATGAGCCAGTATCACAAATACACCAACTTTATAGTCACAATGTTGGACAAACTAAGCATATCATTGGCCAAACATGTTCAATGTTAAAAATTGACCGTCCACATTGTGGAATTATAGATTTTAAGTAAGTAAAGATCGTGATCAGTCGATTTTCATGTTAGGATTTTTTCTGTTGACATCATATTTTTAACTGTTGTGATAGTATCTTGTATGAATAAAAAATTAACTGATAGTTTCCACCGCCGCAGCATTACAACAATATATCGACGTCTTTGTACAAAAAAACTGAGAAAACAATATAATTGAATTATTCTTAAAATTCAAATTACATAATTTTTTTTTGTATGGATATGCTTTTTAAATGATATCAAATAGCGATCTCTATAGATAATAAAAAAACTAATATTTTTCATACACATTATTTTAATTAACATCCATTAATTCCGTCAATAAATTTACCTATACAATAATTAATGTCTTATTTAAGGAAATTACAGTTTACAACTATGCAACCAACATACGAATCTGTCACTGCTTTACATCGTAATGTGTCCTTTGTGTTAATAGAAAATCTAATATAGTAGGAAATGGTATCTACAGCATACAACCACATTAATTTTTCATATACATTTTTATTGACAACTAGCCAATTATGTATGACTAGGAAGTAGAAAGATATGCGTTTTTAAAATGACATCAATGCCCTTACACGCTGTAGCATTCTGATATCATCGAAAATGAAATATAAACGTTGCTGGTGACTACAGCTTCACTGAGGTAGATATTTTAATTTAAACGAGCAAATAAAACTATAAATGTAGTTAATACAGTTTTTATTTATATTTACAGTTATCACTCTACACTCTATGACAACACACTATTTGTAAAATAAATGTAATACAATGGTTTTAATATTATGATTAACAAATAACTTATCTTACTTGTCATGGACGGAATTGTTTCAGTTAAAATTAATAGCTAAAATATAAAAAAAAACTTGATTAATAGTTGGACTTAAATCATTTTCATTATAACATTTTCTCGAAAACACACCTTAACAAATGTCTATTCTGTATGAATACAACAATGTTATAAATACGGCAGTACAAATGAAACAAACATTTGTTAGTAAAAAAAACATGGAAAACAATATAAAAAGAAACATTAAAAATATCCGTTAATAGAGTCTATCAAACTATAATGACTACATAATATTGCATGTTATACTCAAACTTTAATTAACATATTTTATCAGAACCAATAACTACTTGAGTGCGTTTTCAAATAGCAAAAATTTTTTTTTTAATTAGATGGAAGAAAAAAAATCAAAATAAAAGAAAAAGTTTTAATGGCTAGCCATGATGTTTAAAGTCGTTCAATTTTCATTAAATCTTATCCTATTAAATTCTGAAAACTATGGTTGGCTCGATACATAGCAATATCATCGTATTATATGAAAATAACGTTGATAGTAAATTTGTTCAGTCTGCTATTTCCCTCTTAATTATTAAAACAATATTCAAATTTATATTATTACTATTCAGATAACTTACATATAAGTTAAAAAGACAGTTAAATGTGATAGGAGATTATACCGCAAAAGATTGTGGAAAAACTAGGTAACCTCCACGTTTGTGTAAAACGTATAACGCTGTCTTTTTTATCATTTATCCACGCTTTATGATATCATTACATAACCTTTATTTCTAACAACCACATTCATAAGTGGCCTCTTATTGGTTAATTTTCAGTTTTCGTTTTAAAGCGTACAAAGACGCGAAATGATTATAACTTCAATAGTGACATACCGCGAAAGAAGACGACTGTACTGTCATTTACTTTATGAATTAGTACCCGATTGTTATTAAATGTAATGGAGTTTTGATTTTAAAAAGAAGTAAATTACAAGCAGACGCCTGCAACTTCATCCGGGGAGTAGATAAAGATTAAGACGACTGTGAGATATTCCTGGCAGTAATATCTCTTTGGCAGATTTTATTCAGAGAGCCGTCTCGAATTTTGATCAAAACTTTAGCATATATAATACTAAGAAATATGTTTGAGACTAGAACTAGAACCGAGAAAAATTATAAATTGTGCAAAAATAGTTGTTAAATTATATTTAATACGTGAGTTATTCAATTTTCAATTAAGAGACGTGATAAAATCAATAATATTATAAAATGTAAAAAAAAAAACGCACACGCATTGAAATTATCCACACAAGAACATCGTTAGAACGTAACATACATAAAAAAATAGCACAAAGTATAAAAAAAAATGTTACACAATAACTACTTTTTAAATTTCATATTATGTACACGATGCAATCAACTGGTTGTTACAAACACAAAAGTACTAAATAAACTTTTTGCGTTATATTAAAAAGTATCAAGTTTGTAACATATTTGGTTGAATAAACAGGGTTTATATTTACATACAGCACTTATAAGAATTGAAATTGCAAGGCAGTGTTACATATCTTCTTATGATAAACAAGAAGGTACTAACTAATTTGGCAACTTACAGTATTCCTAAAGTAACGTCAGTAATAAACTGCATCATCTTGATACTGGATAGATTATTGAATTCAGGCAGTCCTCTCGTTGGGTATTATTTGAACGACAGTTTCTTGATTGTTACTGAGTACAGTGTATTGTGATTTGTTGAGTTCATCTCTCCTTATCTTACTTTTGTCGACGGTACGAATGCGCGTTCTCAACTTGCTGCAGCGACCGTCCATGATCTTCTCATAGGGCTCTAGAAAGGACAAAGAATTTTATACAGTGTAAATGTTGGAACAAATTAAATAGTCTCTATGGAGTAATGGTTTGATATATTGTAGGTATATTGATATATACCCCTCATGAGAAGGTAGACTCCGAGCCCTTCAATGGGGACGTATAGTGAGCTGTTGACGATTATGATGTTGTAGGTATTGTCAACAGCAAACAAAAAGTGCATAAAAGCAAAATCCGACACACTTAACTTTAATCTGGAGAAGTGCATAAAGCTGTTGTTAAAGAAATATGAAATAAAAATCGATGGGCAATTAAGCTGGCAATTGACTAATATCCGACACGTATTTTTTTATTAAGCATTTAATATACTTTTTGTGAACACCCAAATTACCAACTTTAGAGTGTAACAAAATCTTGTACAAGCATAATATTATGTCTTGACTATTAGATTGCATTGCATCCGATGTATACCCACGTGTTATGGTATTACGTTATATTGCGGAGACAGACAGCATTATTGTACAAACAATAGGATTCCGGATTCTTGTGCATACAAAAGAAACTTGACGCTTTATATATAGGAAAAAGTTATTTTACAATAGACAATATGCTATTTAGGTTTGCGCTCGGCGATATTTAGGACGTAACGTCATTATTATTACCTACAACTTAATGTAAAGATGAGGATCGAAAAATATTTTAAAAATTCAATTTGGTCAATACTTACGATTTTTCCTGAAGGAGTTATGACAGGCCAAGTGACAAATCGAAGGGAAACCTTTCAGCTTATCCGGGTTTATAGGGACCATATTGAGGGGTGCTCCACAAATGGGTTCCTTCTTTCCCTTGCATGAGTTGACACAGACGCTGTAGTTGTGTCCTTTCCTGCTCTGCGGCCTACGGGAGGTAGGTCTCCTTGTTGTGGTCGACGGATTAATTTTGATGTTTGTAATTGAACCTTTTGGTGCGGACACACGTATTGTCAAAGCTGGGGTTTTATTGACGCGTTGTGTGGATGGGACTGAACCAGTTGCGTTCGTTGTTGGAATTACGCTCGATGTAGATGTATTAGGATTTCCAGTGGAAGTCACGCTCGGGGAAATTGTCGAACTTGTAAAGACCGAAGGGCTGTAATATGCTGGACCCAATAAAGTACTTGGGTTTTGCCATGGCCCACCGAATAATATAGGCGATGAAGTGACGAACATCTGTTCTTCTCGCTTTATCGGTCTAATAGTCGATGAGCTCATTTGTACCGCTGATAATTCGTCCGGTAGCGGTCTTCGCGTTATGGCAGCCGTTGTAGTTGTCGTTGTTCGAGTTGTAATCGACGGTGCAGTGGTTTCCCGAGTTCTTTGTGTTGTTGGTTCTCGTGTGATTCGTTGAGTTACTTCAGGAATAACAGTTGTTCTAGATTGCGAAGCAGATTCCGGATATTGTTGAATGGATAGGGGAGCTTGCTGATATATAAGAAAGTAGTTAGGTTGTCCGGTTGACTGCTGTTGTTGGGGCGATGCTTGAAATTGAGGAAATGCTTGTATCTGAGGCACAGGTCGTTCTGGAAGACTTTGCGCCGATATAACTTGAATCGGACGAGGTTGTGGTTGGTATATTACTCTCTGTTCTCTTTCATTATTGGGCCTTGGTAATATTGAAGTGTCTTTGTCTATGGGCAAAACTCTTCTAGTGGTCTCTTCTGATGTTGATGATACCTCAGACGAGGTTTGGCTTGGCGTAGTCGACGACGTTGTTGAAAGTTCCCTTTTAGTTTCGGGAGTTGTAGGTGAAGGTGCAACTACGATGGGCTTAGATGATAACGTTTCTGGGGTCGTAAATATTTCAGTGATTGGTTTCGGTTGGTAGCTGGATTCGTTAATGAGATTGGCCTCGTACCATCTTGGTAATGAATTTGATATTTCTGCTCGACATAGTTGTAACACTGCAGGGAATAACAAAAATATACGTTACAAAGATCATTTGTTGCTTTTAAACATTTTTTTTATGTTGGGGAGATATAAAGATGGGCGCATTTCGGTAATTTATCAGTAAATTTACATGGTACATAAAGCGACCTTACGTTCTATTAAAGATTTGTAACATTTTCAGCTGATGATTCGCTAATTTTTCAAAAATATTTTCACATTCCTTGATCTTAGATGTTTCGTGTACATTGTTTATTTATTTCATTCTTATTTAAGCGAACTCCGTCACATGTTGCGGCGGAAAAGAAACCAGTTTTCAAGGTCCGCTTTTTTGCAATCGGTCTCCCTTAAGGTCAAGTCCCTTCGTCAATACTGGAGAGGGAATATTTTCGTTTCATTGATTAAACTTTCGCTAAAAATAAAACGGATATTGCCACAGAGCGATATTAAATAATCATGCGCGTGATGGCTTCATTATTTGTGCACGCTTTACTTCAATATCTACAGAACGTCGTAAAGGATACAATTACATATTTAAATGATTAAATTAGGACATATTAATATGTTAAATAAACATAGGTCAAAACAGTCACAACGTACGTCCATCTTTCATTAATAACTACAGCCACACGGCTGTTTTTACACAAATTACCGTTGTGGAAAACGTGACCTCAGCTAGCACCATAGAGATTATTTTACAGAGTAAAGTACAGTTAGTTAATCGAAAGAAACTATTGGTTAAAGGATGAGAAACTTTTAATGCACAATTATGATTGTAGTAAACGTTTAGGCAAAATATGTCCGTTTGACATAATTTTTCAATTCTCTATTTGGAGACCTAATTGTAGTAAATACAAACAGTGTGACCCAACAATGTGTTAATTTCTAATAAGACATGTTGGTTAGGATGAAATAGAGGTAGGATATGTAAGATTGCTAGAAGCAAGGTGATGTTATATCGATAAATTATAGAGCACACGCATGTCTCGACCGTACGCATCTGTGTAGGTATCATATACGACAATGTATACAGTACCCATATTTAGTATAGCAGTGAATGACACGTTTGACATTCCATTGGCAACTGTCACAAGCGTAGGACATCGGTTGTTTATAACAACGGCTTTAACTTCTTTGTATCAACATAACTTGGCGACGTGATAGTTTTATATTGAAGTAAGTATACGATCAGAAATAAATTATTGGTACGTTAATACAGTTTGAAGCGAAACCAAAATAATCAATTAGGTTAGCCTAGAATACTATTTCATAGGCACTATTATTTGTTTAGAATTATATCTATATATGTAAAAATGAATTGCTGTTTGTTGGTCTCGCTAAAACTCGAGAATGGCTGAACGGATTTATCTTATCTTGGTCTTGGAATGTTCGTGGAGGTCGAGGGAAGGTTTAAAAGGTGAGAATAATTAGAAAAACTCCCGTGAAAGCCTTGTAAATAGCCCTTTTCCATTTCCTCTTGCAAACATTTTTTTCCGAGGAGGAAATGTTTTTTTTTTGTATTTCCTAATAAATTCAAAAATCTGTTTATTTATTGTCTTTAAAGCGAAACGGAGTTCGCGGGGTCAGCTAGTATGAAATATATTTGAAAGAAAATATTACATGTAATAAAGATACGTATGTCCAAACAAGGTCTGAAAAGAAATGCCCTGAGAATAATTGTTAGAAATAATTGTAAATTCTATCACTATTTCCTGAGCCATCGAAAGCTGCATATTTTTTTTTACTTCTTCTTTGTGTAGCACCGTACAATAAAAAATAAATGAATAAATACACCAAAGGAAATGATGTTATTATTCGTCATTGAATTTATTTTATCGAGAACCGTTCGTTTTGTGGAAAATCATAGTATTTTTCGACCACATCCCATGACTACTAGCATAACCTTTGTAAAATGAGGTTCCATATTACATTCCTTAACTAAAGATAATGTTTATTCGTATATTAGAAAACTAGTCGTTAGGACTTAACTTGTTCACTACAGACCGGGTTCGATTAAAAATGCAACTAATTCTCTGGCAATAACATATTGCTTAGTTCTAATTTAAAATTGTTTAGTGTAACGTCTACGTATCTGTTGTGTTCAAATATTTTAACTCTTGCATATGTAAGAGTTTATTTGTTTGAATAATATAATAATAAGTTCCATGACTGTAATCAACTTTACATCTTATTAATGCACCGTACATTTAGAATACAAAACGATTCGTGCAGTGATCACTCGATGCGCGTATACGAAATATATAGGCCGTGTACCATGCTCCATTAAGCCTTAACACACCGGTTATGTTTACGTCGTAACAATATGAAAGTGTACTCACGCGCTATAACGACGAGCGATACGTGCTTCATTGTGAACTGCTGAGGACGGAGTGCCGAGTGCGGCCACGGACCGTACGCTAGCAGTAATGTGTGAAAGATGGCCAACAGTTCTCTGAACGACCGGACAGTCCCGTTTTTCTCTATAGTTTACCATAACTCGTTTTATGTGTATTTTAAACGGAATACTGCCTATGTTTTTTGAGTCGGGTTACTTTTATAAGGATAGACATTTTTTTTTTATCTTGATAGTTTTGTACCTTAGGTTGCCTGGGTCTAATGCCGATATGGTAATTCAAAAACATTTGGTCTCAGTTTAAGACAGGCCGAGATAGACGTTTAATTAATTATATCTAATCATCTGTGTAACAAATGTTTCGGAGGTGTTAAGCCACGGTTGAGCGTACTTGAATAGAATTCCTGACTGTTTAAGCTTCTTTTATTTTTCTTGTAAATTATGTGGTTTAATAGATTTAAAACAAAAGACGGCTGAATGGCAGATGATGGTCTTTATCCAAAGCTTATGCTTGGCTTTATTCTATTTTAATTCGTATTGGATGACCCCGCTTAGTTCATACATTTTTCTGATAACGTTGGTTACCCTAATGACGGGAGTGGCAGGTCGGCCGCGTGCGTGCTTGGCACCGAATCATCGAAGGCGTCGAAGTCAACTGTAATCGAGTCCATCAGGAATTGTAATTGAATAATGACGAAATTAAAGACATAATTGCATAGTTACTGATATGTCTAGTCAAACTTAAGTACCTGTTAAGTAACTGCTTAGAAGACAAAAAGTAGTAAGTTAGTAGCTTCTGGCTTTTAAATAACTAACCGTTATCTTGATATTGTAAAATACATACATTCCAAAATATTTATCACGGTATAGATGACAGCAATGTTGTTTACTTCATTGGTGCAACCACCCAGTGTCTTGGGATCGAACACAAGAGATCGCCAGCGCCTTTCCAACGCCATCTGCCTGTCAGTCGCTTAAAGCTCACACAGGTCCAACTCCACGGGGTCTCCAAGTGAAGTTACCAGCGATAAATTAAGTACCTACAACATAATAATGAAAAAATAATTCATGTAACAATCTCGTGGGTTTCTATTGACGAAATATTTGAACAAAAACACATAATTGTCCAGTTTTAGGCAGTGTAAATTCACGGTATAAATAGCAAAATACCATAACAGTGTTTTCATTTCTGGTTTATATTATTTTGAATTACATGTTCATATTCTGTTATTGTTCTAAAGCTAGGATAGGTATTTTCATTACGATACACATCAGGTATGCATGTCACCAAGGTAGCCAGCATTGTAGCTTTGTGTTATTTTATCATAAACAATATTGAGTGCCGAATTAAAATATATAATTGATATAAAAATTGTATAGACCAAGACTTTTATAATTTCTTGGAAGTTCAGTTTTTTAATTCTAATTTATTGTAATAAAAGTAAAAAAGGGTTGACCGACCTTGGCATTGAATAAAACGCAGAATACGTCATGCTTGTCTTCTGCGAGTTTGTCATATTTCACCGATGGAGCCAGCCCATTTGGCAACAGATTGTAGGCTACACCACTGTCAAATATTTACAACATATTATAACGTTAACACGTTCACTACCACCATTTTACGTATTAAGTACACTCGAGTCGGTGGCAGTGAAAGTGTTAATTTGTGGGAAGATAAACGATTATATATTATATAACACGGAGAATAACAGCGAGGAAGAAAAATTACGAACGTAGTGTACAAAGGACAATGGCGATTGTACGTGTGTTATAAGATAATGTTAATTAATCAGATGTGATCTATATCTTCCTAGATAATAGAGGCAATGGCAATAAGCTCCCACGCTCGTCTACCATTATGTAAGAAAAGTGAACAGAGGAAAATATATTTTCAAATCTCTTGACGGTCCAAGGTCATTCGCGTCGTAGTTCTCTTCTGCATCACTTTACGCTCTCCTACACCTAAAATTGTGTTTGCGCCCCCACCTCTACGAGAAAGCAGTAGATACAATAGAGAACAAGCTTCATATAATGTTTGAGATAATTAGAATCGAATTCTCGTGATCGAACGACTGTTTGAAAATTCGTACCCTTAACTTTTAAGCTATTGGCATTTCTATATTACTTCTATACGTGTTTTACCGTCTAGACTATTCTATGCGAACTATGCGCGTCCAATATTAGGTCCTTACTCTAACAACTAATCATAATTGAGGTCTGATTAACGTTGATTTGAAATTGAGAAAGTAATTGCTTTAATAGCTTGGACATTAGAGAATGAGCAAGAAGGCTTCCTACAATTTATCTTTAGTCAAAAAATATTGACAATGAGAAATTAAACAAGAAAATATTTCATGTTATGTCATAAATACAGTTAGGCTATTAACATTGTTAAAGATTGTCCTTTACTATTGTTGCCACCGTGTTCAAACATGTGGTACTCTTAACTCATATTACCACTGTTATACAATTCACATTAATAAAAAAAATCATGTATATAACATTGGATTTATTGATGTCAAATATAACGTTAGCTAATCCTTTAATTCTCTTCAAATTAATGTATTTAATAAAATGAAACGAAATCAAAATGACAAGGATTGCGCCAGTATAATTATAACATAAGGAAAATACGAAAAACTTTTGTAAATTGAACAGGATTTGTTTCTTTCTATGTATCTATAAAAAGATGAAACTCTTGTAAAAAATGAACCCACTCTCGTCCGGTGACCGCTCACGATGCCCACCAATACGCCGGCGCTCTTCTCGTTCGGATCGCCGGTATTCTTGCAAACTAATGGACCTCCAGAATCACCCTAGAAATCACAATTTATATCATACTGTGTATTTAATTTGACACGTCGACGTCCGGAGTACTTTGTGCCCAAAGTCGCAACTCAAGCGCCGTGTACACTTTTCAATTTTTCACTATGTTATGTTCAAAATATCATCTTATATGTGTCACTATAGTGTCTGCCAAATAGTATATTGAATATAGTAAAACTTATTCGAAAAAAGCTTAATTACTTGCCTTTCCAACATCTGTAATAACGCTAGACGTGCATACAAAATTGCGCATGTTTCTATAATGTCGCCGATTACATACTACCCTAGGCACAATGTCTAGATTTGCCAGCAATAATTTGTCTGACTTTCCCTGAAACACAATATTAGTTACAAATATTAACATTATCACATCGTCAATGCCATAGTCATTATAAAATCCGACGATTGCATGACCTGGATGTAAAACGCTGTAATAGAAAATCTCATCTACAGCTTTTCTATATGACCTATGACTCCAGGCGCGGTACACCGTGTGCCCGGACCTTTACAACTAAATTCAGATTTGCACGTCAACTTAATTCCCTTTCTAGGAGATAGCAAGGTTGGCCATTGAGAACTACATTACGTGTCATGACAGATGGTATTTTAGACACACGATGAATTATATACTCACCGTACCGACTGATACAATTTGACCGTAACCGGAGACCAGACACTTGCCGGTGTAGTCTGCGTACCGCCTTGCGTAAGGCATGGGACCCACGTTGCTATTAAATTTGAAATCTTCCAAAAGGAACTGTCAGAAAATATATAAAGCATTCATTATTACTAAACTCACTTTCTCACTAACTAGAAACTCACTCAAATGTTTGTTATACCTAAACTTCAACTTTAACAAAAAGGATTATTAGATAGCAGTTGTGTCTATTTAGTGTTCGTTCAAATATATGCCGTGTATATATTTATCGTTCTCTGCAGTCATACTTCAGCGTAAGATCGACACGTACTAGTCTCATTGCATATGCTTCTAATTTCTTTGAACATAGTTTAGTTCTAAGGGTTTATGTTCTCTTTACGTTTGATGTCAAAAACCGTGGTTTGTTATCGTAAAACTATCAAAAAGTAATCATTCCATACCACCAGTGCAATATCATCTTTGGGGAAATTGTAGGTTTTTGGGTAGATCGCCTCTTTTAGTTCTCTCCATTGGCCCTCATCTGTATTGTCGTTTGTTGGTTTCAGGCCTTTGTTCTTTAGTGTGCCGGCCACTGCGTATCTGTTGGACAGTTTTTGTTGACTCACGTGCCTAAAAACAGTCAGTATGCTTTCAAACCTGCGTTATTAATATCTTTATTTGTAAGTTATACAATAATAAATAAGAAGGAGAGAACAATCGCATCTCCATTTCTGTTGTTGGTATATTGGTGAGTAAGTAGAGATAGACGAATATTTTAACGATTAGATAAGAAGCACATTAATACTAACCCAACTTTAACGAATAGCCTGACACATATGCTGATGTCTGGGACGAAGCAATGAGCAGCGGAGAGAACCTTCCTGGGACCGACTATTGTTCCGCCGCAGAACGTCATATATCTCTGCCTTGTGCGAGAGGAAAGCCCTTTGAATCCAACCTTAAATCAAAATAACTGTACGATATATTACCAATTAAAGTATGAATCAAGCAGAATCAGATTATAGAATATAATGTCATTTATACATAATTTTATGGCTGTTTAATAGTAACTTACCTTCCTTCAATTTATTCTTCTTCTGTTGAAATGTAAGGTACATTTTCTTTATGATGATTAAAGTTATAACTTTAAGGATAGGTTTAGTGGAGGGAGGGAGTTATCGTACCTGGTACGGGACATCCCCGAGCTTGGCCGGCCAGCCATTCACGACGCGAGGATAATAATCTTCATAGATCACGCTTGTGTTCTTTATTTCCGATAGACATTTTCCTAGAATGGCGAAGAAGACGAGAAACACAAATCGATTTGCACACATTAACACATTAAAAATTGTGTAAAAGAAAATTTAAATTGACATTGGTAAGGTAAAGATAGACTATTGACAGTTTGACAACAAGGATAGCTGTTTTCTAATCTAGATTGAGTAATAATACAAAACACTGACGTCTATAGAGGTCCTACCTATCTCATATCCCAGGTCCTGTAAATGTGGTGGAGAGGAGGAGGGAGAATGAAACAAATGATTATCATAGTTTTCAATTAGGCATTATAAACAAGCAGAAATTTATTTATAGAAAATGACAAAGACATTTATACAATATTTGATTAAAATCCTATCGTCCTATTGGAATTATTTGGTTATTTGAGTACTTTAAAATAATGATGGTGTTGTTTGTTTCATTCAGTTGTAGTAGCAACGCTGCATTATGAAGCCGTATCTGATGTATTTACTGCACTTTGATCCACTGGAATGGATGGAATCCAAACGGATTATATCCATCATAATCCATTTGTAGGACATCAAACTGTAGCAACCAATCGGTAGGCGGATTAATCCGGCCGTACAAGAGGAAATAAAGCCATTAACGGATTTACTTATAGGATTAAAGAGGAACAGATTAAAGCCGTAGAGATTATTCGTGCGGGAAAAAAACCGTCCAGAGCAGTACTCGATTCTGACTCGAACGTGAACTTAGAAAATAATTAGACTTGTAACTGGCAATTTTAATGCATCCAAATTTCTACATTTTCTAAGTACGATAGCAACATTATTCTCGTCTTCACATTTCTAAGTCGTCAAAGAAATATTTGTGTAATGTCACTTTTGTTATATTTATCACTTGTCAGGTTAATTTTAGATCAAAACATTTAATAAATTTACAAATGTTTGATGTTAAAGATATGGCTTTGTGTTAAGATAAACTTCGATAATGTATTGTTAAAATTAACAGTTTGATTTTCATAATGTATAAATGAAGGGAATAAGGTGTAAACGCACCTTAACTGCTATCTTTATTTTATTGATGTTTTTTAAACAAAATTCGTGTAAACTGGAACCTTTCGTTGAAGTTATCACTTCTAACGGCACCTTCAACTTTATTGTAAGTACCCAATACTTAGAACCATCCGAATACATCTCGGAAAACGAAAATAAAATTATATAACAGTAAACAAGTTCTCAACCATCCCGGTAACAAACTTAAAAAAAACCTATTAAGATTATGTTTAATACATGCCCTCTGTCCCTCTGTGTTCAATTATCAGCTTTGCATATTTATTTTTCTTAAGAAGTAACCTTAAAATTTTCTTTAAGGACATGTTGAATGAAAATAAGAAATACCAGGCCATACAAGACTTTTGCCCTTTGAAAATTGTGGGTGGTAAGGCTGCCACCAGTGCATTGGTGCCTTATCAGGTAAATTAAACTTATACGTTACAAAACTAACCACTTCTACCTTTTATATCATATAGATAACTATGTATAATGCGTCCGTGTACAGTACGGGTCTTTTGAAATGAAGGCGGCTCAAAGTCACTATATAACTTATAAAACGGCTTAACTCACGTGCAACTCGGTGTCAGTACTGACTAGTTTCGAGCCCATAGCGAACGCGCGATAGTACCGTTCCCACTCACCCTGAAGATGAGCCCCCGATGGGCTCGAAACTAGTCGGTACTGACA
>JAODUI010000003.1:3782479-3805774 GCA_027563995.1 Papilio gigon
GAACTTTCGAATACAGAAGGTCACAGTATCGAATTTACAATGTTAACAAATCTGAGTTACTAACCCAATATTACTGCGTTTAATAATTAACCGATTATACGTTATAAAAATAGATTTAGTGCGACACCGTGTTTACTTTAACTCGAAGAAATATTTTATTGTAATTCATTTTAACTGATTGCTTTGACACCTACTTCAATTCCAATAATAGATTTTTTACCCATAATTTTACTAAAAAAAAGGCACGCGAAGACTGTAAACTACCGATCTAAGTTGTTAAATGGTATCATTGACTGTAGATTTAGTAAGAAAAATCTAGTCTAGAAAAAATCAAAAAATCTAATCTAATCTAGTAAGATAAGTACAAAGCGTCTAGTTTATTTAACTGTTAAAATGTTTTCTCTAGGGGGATTCTGGAGGTCCCCTCGTCTGCTACGGAGTTCAAGTTGGCATAGTGTCGTGGGGCAGCGACTGTGGCAAGTATCCTGGAGTTTACACACGAATTTTGCCGCTGACCACACAGGAATATGTGCCGTTCATACAAAAAGATGCCATTTGTCTACGTCTAAACTTCGCAGTTATATTTGTTTGTTTTTTAATATCGTTGTATTTTGTTTTTTACTAATAAAGATCGAACGCATTTCAATCTTCTTTTCATTTGCAATTATAATGGAAACAGCGCCATCTATTACCTATATCCAACATGTTTACGATGAAATGATGTGTGCCTAAAGTTATATTTATCAATCTTTAATAAAAGATGTCGCTAGTGGTATTATTTTTGTTAAGGAACGAGTAGAATTTATTTAAGAAATCTTTTTAAACAAATATTGCATTCAGAAAGTTTCATCATCCTGAATTATAACGAACACCAATTATAACTTGTACGTACGTATGTACGTATTGTACGACAAAAATGTTTTTAAGTAGAATTAACAATCAAACATTTACAATGTTTATTTAACAGTTGAAAATAAGTTTAGTTTAGTCTTACAAAATTCAAGTTATGAAAACTTAAATTCCATCAGCATAATAACACATTGAAGATAATTATTTATTAAACTAAAATCTCAGTATACTAAGAGCCGTCTTGCGAAGAAACTTATTTCCGCGCTGATGTAATCTTAGAATTAGTTATAAGTCGATCTCAGACGTCTGCTTGCATTATGTATCAAGAGTTTCATTACCGCCTCGGTGCCTCTGCAGGGCCCCGACGGCGCGGACGTGAAGGCAGCGCCCGGAACTAGCTCCATAAATTATAACTTCCGCTAGTTTAGAGATGGATACCTGTAGTGTGTACCACACTACGGGAATTTTGCTGGTTACTGTTTTATTTAGTATTTAGTATTTATTCATTTATTTCATTATTATTTATTATTTTATTATTATTTTATTGAAAAAAAAATGTACTACAAAGAGAAGGTGATAAGAAACAAGTGACGAAATTCAGATAGCGAATGGGTCTGAGCGTCGATTTACTCAAAAAAATAACCTATTCTTACTTATAATGTCTATTTTTTATATTTCATTACTCTGGTTAATACTTCAATTGGAAAAATATTTGTTTATATCGTATCAAATTTCACATCGTGTGAATAGTTCTTAAAGTGTTCGCTGCGTATTGTCTTGAGATTTGTATTTAATTAGCGAAACCACAGACAGATGGCGCTGCCCTGATATTAATAAATCATATAAACTTGATGCGTTAAATCTTGAATTTTAAAGTACGAAGTAATATATATATTTATGATAGTGCTGATATTTATTCATATTAAACGAAACCACAAGAATATTGTTACAGCTTGAACGGTTTACGATCTCTCGTCAGAAAAGATACTTTATTCTTGACTATAGTTATCGTCTTTCGTCTGGGACAGTTTAATTTGACCAGGCGTCAATTAAGTTACTGAAGTAATAATTTTTTGTTATTAAACAATAAGTAAACCATGTTTGCTTTACGAGAAATTAATATATGCATAAGTTAAATTATTATTAAAAATTTCGTGAGACAATTCACTATACTACTTATAAAAACGGCTTAACTCACGTGTAAATCGATGTCGGTACCGACTAGTTTTTAGCCAGTCGGTACTGACACTAATTTATACGTGAGTTAAGCCGTTTTTATAAATAGTATGTATAAGTTGTATGGGCGCGACATTCGACGACTCCAAGGCTAACACGTATATTAAAGGATTGATTGTTATCGCCCTCATTTCCGATGTGTCGAAAATGCAGGCTTATTGCAGAAAGATATGGATATGGTTGTCTTTCGACTTTGATTTTAAAACGGAGATGCGCTAGGGATGTATCGCTGTTGGATTCCTGACGAGTATAGTGATAAGACCTCTTACTGATGGTCACGTGATGTTATTATAATTATAGTCCAGTATAGAGAGTACAGTATAGTTTTATCTCTAGTCTACCGTAATAGTACAAAAGGTAGATTATTTATATATATATATATATATAAATAATTTTGTTATGCATATCTTTATCATCGTTAACAACGTATAAATCTTTAAAGTCTAGCCAAAAGAGTTCATCCAAACCGATACTAATTAACATTACTAAGTCCAACTAATTAGCCCCGTGTCAAACTGAACTTCTAATTAAGTGGTACGAGACTTGCACTAAGTTGGCCAAGTTGATTCCAAGTTGTATTGCCTAAGACCGACTCCTGTTAACCGTGGCGCTGTGTTGCATTAAGTTACAAATTTAGATTGTCGGACTACCTTATTAGCTGTTGTAATAGTCTAGCTATAAGGTAGGTAGGTAGCTAATAAGGTAATTAATGTCTGGACATTATTTTTCTGTTCTTGTACATATTTATATTTATCTGCAGTTTTAAACTTATATTAACATCACTGGACAAGTATATTTTTATAAATTTGCTCGGCGATTTTTTTTTAAGTTTAAATGATACAAAAAAATCTGATCTTTTGAATTTTAAATAGAATCAAGGTTCATATTTCGTTAATAACTTCAGTTTTATTTTTATTTGATTTATCGATAACACACATTATGTTTAGGAGAGGAGTACATTTGAGTACCGTTCGCGCAGCTAACGAAGTATTGTAAGCCATCTGTTCACTCCGCTCTAGTGGTTTTTTGTGTTCTTTGACTTTGATGGTTCGCTACCATACGCGCTCAATAATTTCTATCCATTTGGTTCGTTCTGTGACATTTGTGTGCTTAATTTTTTTAAGATGCCAAACAATAGTATTAAACAGACATGCATTTCGTTTATGTTTGTAAAACACTGCACAGGAACTAAGATCGTCAACTCTCGAGCGTGAAGGAAGATTTAATGGACAAAAAGTGAATGTAAAAGAAACGGAATGTGTTGTATTTGACTAATTGATCAGCTTCTATTAAGATACTCGTTAAATAGAATTTATTCTCCTCACATCTTTCTTATTTAAAAAAACAGCATTGATCCTCCTAATAAAAGTCTCTCTCAAAAATAAAACAAATTTTTACGTGAATCTGTGGCCATTTTTTTCCTTCACATTGCTTGTAACGTAAAAAGACTAAGTAACCAGTTCAAGTGTAACCTTAACTGACCATTGGCAAGGGCGAGTCGCTAATGGCATAACAAAAAGCTATTTAAGTGTGGGCCTAGCCGAGCCATTACTGCATGCAACGGGGTCCGCGCGACGGCGCTTATTAAAAATGTGGCCTGAATATCAAATTGCTATCTCTCCATTGTGTTGCACCCTAAAGCGCACAGATACACCAGCTAACCCTCGGATTTTAGAGCACAATGCACAGAGCAACGTGATCATAGAGATTTATCAAAGAGAAAATATAATAAACTATCAATAAAAACGGCTTAACTCGCGTTAAGATCGGTGTAGGTACCGACTAGTTTCGCAGCATCGCCCTCGTCATCGGCGGCTCCCGCAGTGACCAGCGCACGCCCCGCACTGTCGAGTCCTACGTTGCGAGCGTAGCCGCGCAGTCCAGGCGCGTCGCGACCGCGAGTACGGCACTATAGTTCACTCACCCTGATGTGGGAACCCCGACGGGTCCGCAACTAGTCGGTACCTATACCGATCGAATTCGATCAGTTAAGCCATTTTTTATTAGTAGTTTACGTAAAATGTCTCACGAAAGTTTTAAAAGAGAAAATGTATTATAGAATGACTTGATAACAAATATCTATAGGTGATTCAGGGATATTGAAGCGCCAATAGCCTAACGGTTGTGGATATGGATTATAGATCTTGTGGTCGTGGGTTCGAATCCCGCCATTGGACTATTGTCGTGAATCATATCCTAACTCATACTTTTTCAAGTTTTAAGTAGTAGATTAACAAAAATCTACTCATGTTTTTGTTCATAAAAAGGTATAGTATGCCTCCAGACTTCGTGACATGAGGAATAGAGAGAGAAAAATAAGATGGGCAACGCCTAGTCTGAATCAAGGTAATAAGCTCAAACATTTTCAAAAGCCCGTCCTTGGTTATTATTAGAACTATAAGTCGATTGAGGCAAGGTACTAAGTTACTATGATACTTATTAAAATATAATTATATTACTGACCACAATATCTACAAAATGCAAATCTCTGTCTAACTTTATTCTGTACACAAAATGGGCCTACGAACTACGGCCCAAGCAAAACTGTTATTCAGGGGCACAAGCCCATCCCTAACAGCGCTATTGTTTGTTTTTTATATAAATAAATTCAGTTGTCACATCTTCCATGATAAATGGTACTACTGACACGTCGGTCATATGGCGAATTTTGAGCCACTTGTCGGCTAAAGGTTTGTTATAGCTAAGTTTTTGGGGTTCGCGTTTTGATATATGGAAATGTTGTTTTTGTGAAGGGAAATTATTGCTTTTGTTATCGGTTAAGTGGAGAACGTCATGCAAACAAACAGATGACGGAGCACTAGTGAATGAGTGAAGACCTTTAATTTAATTGAATAAGGTAAATTAATTCGACTCGACGTATATTTCTGTCTTTGTTTTCCTAAGAACTCGACTAGACTGACACCTGTATTAATATATTGCTCTTTCTTTTCATTCTATTTTGATAAATAAAGACAGCAATATCAATACAGCTGTCACGTTATTCAAAAGTTACAGATTGAAGAAAACAGGTCAGGTTCTATAGGTCCTCGCGACGCTTGATTTACGCCAGATAAAGTTACTTTGCTCTACCCAGTTATAGCATGCCGTCTTTATGTTGAAAGAAGACTATATCTTTGTCAAAGGCTGGCGACGTAAAGGTTCCTCAAGTATTGCGGATGTCCATGGGCGTCGATGATCACCACGTGATAAGGCCATTCGTTTCCCTCCTTCTCTTAAAAAAAAACATGTTGTTTTCCAAGTTTACTTCTCGGATTTTTGTAACATTAAATATATTTCAAGTTAATTTTTTTCATCTCATTTCGGAGTTTTCGCTGTCATAACACATTACTCTTCTAAATTGCAAAACTAACCTAGACAGCTGTTTTTAAGGCGAATTTTGGCGAGGTTGAATAAATAATGAACGCTCAAATCCATTTGCGAGGACTTCCGAATTTTTTTTCGGCTCCATTACAGCGGTGCGAGGCCAATTTGAAAATATTGAATAATATAAAAGCTTCCGAAATATGAATGGGAAGATGATGCTGTGTAGAAGCGACACAATGAACGATGGTGGCTAATCATTTTTTACCTAATCATTTAAATTTTTTATTTACTTTAATAATTCTCACATCATATTACACTGTTAGGAATAAGCATGTTGTGTTGGTAACACCAAGAGTTTTCATAACATAGGGATATTAGGATGACAACGCCAATGGACAACCACGGCGTGGGTAACCTGTGAAGGCCTTATAAGGCGATACCCGTCAGTATCGGAGCGCCAGTACGCTGCAACTTGGAACCAAAGTTTAATTCGTTATTTGGTCGTAAGCTATTTTGACGTTTATGAAAATAACTGCGTTTCTAATATCTAACAATATCTTCATTGCAGTTACGTGTTTGTAATATAATTTCCCATTCAGAAATCTTCACCTCATGCCGTGATTACAGTTTTTCGTTACTTACAAATGTTGCTATGTAAAAGTCATATACACCCACCTCAACTTCCCTATATGTATAACTTTTAACATGTTGTTACTTTTATTTTCTTTTGCGTTCCATTCAATGTTTCTGATTAAAAAAATACTCAAATAATTTCTTTAATAGGTAATCGAACACGTGACCTATTAAACGTAACTACAATGTTAGAGCAAATATATTTCACATATCATCATCATCATATCAGCCACATGTCGCCCACTGCTGAGCGTAGGCCTCCCCCAAAGATCGCCACCACGATCGGTCCTCGGCCGCCCTCATCCAGGATGCTTCCGCGAATTTCACATGTATTGTTAGTTTTTAATCTATGACCAGAGGTAACTGCTAGACGCACTATGACGTAAGCTTGACTTTCCGTGCTGAAAAAGAGAAATGACTGCACATTTCCTGTGAAATGTGTCAGAATGACGTCAAACTAATTGGAATGTAAGCCAAGCCATATATAACTCCGCATAGTTGAAATGTTAGTCCATCTGTTGTTATATTTGTTAGCACATATAATCCTAAACTTAGTAAATCTTTACGCAATTTACGATCTAAATATTTCTTACGCGTAACCAAGACGCCTCATTTGAATGCAATTATCCATTTCCTTGCATGCAACCTTATACAGAACAATGGGGTCTAGATCCAGGCATTATAATTAGGTTACCATTGTGCTAAGCCAGGTAGCCTGTTAGGTCAAAATCCTTTGGGAAATAATTTGCATTAAAATTATATCTTTATTTATAATTAAATAAAAAATAGTACGATTGAAAGATGAAATATTAATTACTATTCTCAGTATATAAATATATGTCAAAAATACATACCAATATATTTTGAAATATATAACTCATTAACGTAAAAGCTAGATGTTCACTGATACATCGTTCGTGCAGAATTAGAAAAATAAACTTAGATAGTTGCCTGTATGTTCTGTCAGATGTTTAACATCTGCACACATATTAATTTCATCCAGACCCGTTTAGTTGTTCTGGAGATGCGTAATAAACATTCATCCATCTAAACTTTCGCATTTAGTAGGAAGATTGTTGTATGTGTTTTGTTCAGGTAGTGATTGTGACAAAAATAGAAAAAGGAAATAACAAGAAGTATTTACACGGTATTAGAAAAATAGATAATAGCGTACATTCACTGAGCCGAATCGGAATAGCATCGTTCCCCATTAAAGCAGCAATATGCAGTAAGTTATCCTATCGCTGCCGTCCGAAACGGACTCCTGCCATTTCCCTTCCTACTTCATTTTAATTCGAAACCTTAAGTCAGCTTTAAATTACACTTTTTGCTGCCCTTATAACACCCTCGACGACTGTCCCGGATTAAGGGCTACCAACGGATACTTTTTCCAGTGCCAAGAAACATCGTAGTACTTTTAGATGCCCCCCGGGGGGTGCTTCCAGACCCTTAACGTTTACGACTACACGATTGCTTTTCTATGAAGGGACTAAGAAATGTTCGCGACAAAAACAGGCATATGGTGCGACGGAAGTTGATAAGAAATTGATTAGCGAGTGAGTGTGAACATCGGTCTAGTGGCCACTCGAGTGGTTGTGGTTACAAGTCTTGACACCCTTGTTTGTTATTTTTATATCTTCCGATTTTTTGCAAAGTGTTAATTGTTTTGACACGTGGCTCATGAATACCTTGATTGACTTCTATAAAATTACGCATTTTTTTTATTGAACGTCCAAAATACACTGTTAAAACCTATATCTCGACCTATCTATCCTAAAAACCGTGTAAAAATAATTTTGTAAAAACCAATGGTTTTTATTCTCCACTATCTTTATTCGAAATTTACATCAGCCGTTTAAATTCCAAATGAATTCTATTAAAATAAAAAAAAACAGTTAAACTTTAAAAATATGTAACCACAAATGATGAACTTCACTGTTAGTTGTTATCTTTGTCGGTGGTATTGATGTGACACTTTCTTAACAATGTTTTTGTCTCATTTCGGTTCCTTTGTTCATTAAAATAGTAGCTTAAAGACATTTATGTTGCCCATTGAATGTGCCAGTCAAAATGTTTGTCGATTTATCGACGCCGCATGTGGCAAACATTTTGGTCAACTGTTTTTATGTTACTTGCATTGTTTTGTTTTAAACTACTGTTTGTTGGTAACAATGGAGGTCTTACCAATACATACCGAAGTGATCATTGGCTCCCAAGGACATCTGCAACATTAGAGGAGTAGACGCAAGGGTTGATGCCAGTTTTTAAGATTTATAGATAAGTGAAGTTGTTAATGTATTGTAAAGTTATTTGTGTCCACGTCATCATCATCATCATCATCATCATTTTCGGCCCCTGTCTGTCCACTGTTGGACATAGGCCTTTCACGTCAACTAAGTATAAAATGACACCGACTAGTTTCGATCCCAACGGGGGCTTTGCTTCAGGGTGAGTGGTATTGATATTCGCGGTCGCGGCCTGCCTCACACTGAGTACTGAGTGTTATGTACAACAGTGGAAATTTAATTAACTATATACAGTTTGCAGCATAAATTTATACTACCAAATGTTTACGAGATCTCTGTGCTGTACACTTTATTGATCATACATCTCAAGTTACAGCAAAAAACAATATATCACATGGATCAATTCTCTAGGCACTGCCGAGAGGCGTGGCTTAGAGTGGGCGTGGTAAGAGGGCGGTCCCTCTGTGGCCTCCCAGAGCACTTTGCGTCCGCTGAGGCCTTGCCAACTTGTTTGTTGTTGTTCAAATAACTTTGATATTAGTCATTTTATACGTCAACGTTGCTGTATGAGAGTTTTATATTAAGTAAGCGAACAGCTTTCATTCTTATATTTATGTTAGCTTAAGCTGAGTAAGATGTATGCTGCGAGTAATTACTTTTCATAGTAAAATATAAGAGTCAAAGTAAAATACTATTCAGATCTTGAATTCTGAGTTCCTACGATAACTTTGATCGGAGATAAGTACATTATTTGACGTTCTTTCATTATACTGGTAATTTTATATTTCTTACTTATATGTTAGGTACAATCTTGTATGTACTTAGGATGAGCACACACTTTGTTTTAATTTCAATAATTCGATAATAATCGAATAAAAGGTTTTTGTACTTTTGTTAAAGTTGGTAAGTAGTAAAGCATCGTTATGCTCTGTGTATTTTTAGTTTAGTTCAACTGAAGAAATTCTGGTTGTTTATTAAATGATCTCGACCGGTTCACAATTTACATAGTGATAAATAACTACTTTAAAGATTGCCAACCATCAAATGGAGATGGGTCTCTAAAAATAAATGTTTACTTATTGCTTCCTAATCCTAGTTAAGTTACAACTAAGTTATCAGATTGACATTGGTAACAATTTGGTGACGTCAGATAAATTACTAGAAATAGAATAAAAAATATTGTAGTAACATTAAGGAATAGGATAGGTTCTGAATTTATCGGCGACAACAGTTTTACTGATATTAAAAAAAAATCTGAATGGATAGATTTTTGTTATTTCGTAAAACCTGAACGTCTGAACAGATCATCATTACTTTGGTTATAGGGGTAGACTACAGGCTGGTATAGCCTATACGCTGCTTTAATTAATTTATTTTCACGCGCACGGTGTCGCGGGTGACAACTAATTTTATAATGTGTGAATCCCTTGTAATAGGAAAACGTTGAGAATTAATTTGTAACACGATACATTTTTTGGTGAGTTGTCTAGTCTATTAATCTGCACTTATATAACTTTTAAATATTTCTTGTAAGTAAAGACAAGTAATAATTGCATTAATAATGGTGTAATGAAATCTAAGCAATGCCAAAAGTATACCCATCTACCGTTAACGTTGAGATCACTACACAGTAATAATTAATGAGCCGACATAACCAAGTCTTAGTAGTTAGTCAATTCCCACTGAAATTTCATCATCGTCAATTCAACTCGGTTTAATAAGTAATCCGTGCGCTGAGCGGCGAACGGCGTGGGCCGTCCCCGTGCGGCCGGTGCGGCGCGTCGTGCTGTGTCTCATCTCTCAGCCCGTCCCTTACGCGCGCCCTCGCCGAGCGGTCTCTGAGGGAAACCTCGCGCCGACCCGCCATTAACATACACTACATCCTCTTTGTAGCGCGCACATGTCAGTGTTCCATGTTTAAAAATTAAATCAAAAAGTTACCTGGCCTGTTACATTGCAGTGTAATCGAACTATCGAGATTTTTGAATTCAGAACACGGTTAGAAATGAAGAAAAGTGGCGCCATCTGCGTCAGTCGCGTCGTCCCGCTCGCGAGGCGAGGGCGTGTCCCCAGGGCGCCTCCCCCAGTCCGCGGGGACGGACGGGGCGCCGCGAAGCCTTGCACTCGGCGGCGCGCTCCCGCGACGCTTGTTAGTGTGCCGCAAATCCACAGCGGGATCGCCCGCACAACCGGGACCTCTATCCCTCTACGCACATACGAAAATAATATACAGCCCTCTATTCGATAGTTATACAATTTCTTCTAGTTCTATTTAAACATTTTCTATAACGTTTAGCGCTGTTTTCGCTTACTTTTTAAAATCCCTGGTGTTTTTTTTTCGATTATGTGTAACGCAGTATGTTTCGGAGTTTAAAACTATTTTAAGTTGGAAACGGAAAATACACTTTTATTTTTTTCAAATTGTCGTTGCTGAAGAAAGTGCGTGTAGATAATTTAAAACAGATTTGTTAAGCGCGGTATTTGCTTAGTTTCGTAACAGTCCGGGGGTGTTCGCGCGCTCTCGGGCGCCTGTGTGGGAGACGCGCGCGCTTCGCGATTCGGTCGGACGAGCTGAACGCGGCGGGCGGGTACACGGGCTCGCCGTGGCCGCCGCTGGACCTCGACCCCGTGGGATGGGGACGCAAGCTGTACCCGACGGGAGCGCCGAGGTCCTCGGGTGAGTAACTATTTATTTTACTTCCATCATTTTTTTTAAACAAATCCCTAACAAACTGTCCACATTAAAAGTTTCTACAGATTTAATCTGAGCGGGATGTAACAGTAATCAGAAAACGCTGTTTGAAAATTTTTTTAGCTTACATATAGAATATACATAGATAACTTATTACAAAAAAAATATACTAAAACCTATAATTTTATACATAACAAATGTACCTAATATAAATCTTTGATAAGAACTATTTCGAAAAAAATAAATTTTGCAAAAATTGTTTTATTAATTGATATACGAAAAAGCAAAAAAAAACCGCGTTTTTATTGTATTTACGCTTTGCAACAACGAGCCGAATGAGTCAAGCACTTCGCAAAGTCAAACAGTCGTTCCAACAAAACTTGGAGCTCTGCTTATAGAACGTGTTCTGGTAAACGATGCGACAATTATTCTCAAGTTGTGAAATTGAGTTGTAAAAGTTGTATTTGCTATATATAAATAAAGTATTAAAATATCTGTTTATCTAGATTAGAGAAGATTAGGAATATAAGAGAGAATAGAAAAGATTAGGTTTACAAATGTTAAAAACTGTGAATTTCGTTTTTATATGTTTAACATAAACCTGTGATCTTCTTCATACCTAAGTAGCCTTCAAGACCGACCAGCTACCAATTTTTGTTTTCTTTACAATATAATTAGTCAGGTTCTTCTTTCAGTTGAAAAAATACCTAATTGTTTTATTATAGCCTTTACACAGTATGTAGTGGGCTTAAGAAACTTAGAACTTCAAGTTTTTAAGACCTACTGTAATACGATGTAGAAAATAGAAATAACTGTTTACAAACGGCAATCTCGTAATTTAATTTATTCTTATTTGGTTTATATGTTAACGAACAATAGTAACAATTCATGTTTTCTTTATTCATTGACTCGTACCATAGTATATCTTATTTTAACCTAGATGGAAAAAATATCTTTGAAAATTTCATTCCGCAAAAATTTAAGTCCGCCAGTTTCAGTGACAACGCACTTCAGGGTGCTTTCATGTTTTATTGACATTGGTAGAAGTTTCATTTTCATTATCTTTTTTTTGTAATTAATTTTAGTACATGATGTAATTATTATATGAAATAAAAATATATCAAATAGATGGTATATTTTTAGAGGAAGTAGAAGTCTGTTATCATAAATACTTGGCCTATCATTCAAGTTATGCCATTAATATTAGTAAGTTAGCCAAGGCTAATATTTTCTTAAAATTTGAAGAAAAGGCTCACTGACACATACAGCTCTCAACTCAATCAACTTAAAGCAGTAAAACTCAGTCTCGTTAAGTGGTCCTCCTTTGGTTTAATTTGAAAAATCTATATGAAAGGTCTTTCGTAGTGATCGCTTACCGACTCCGAGTACGACAGTTAGTGGTATATTGTTTGGCAGGTGGGCTAATGTTCGGGCTGCACCACCAGGAGGCGGCGGGCGGGCTGGCGCAGCCGCGCGGGCCCGTCACCTCGCTCAAAGAGGAACCTCTGGCGCGCGCCTGGATGACGCCCGGCGCACTAGTTGACAATACCAAGTAAGTCAAACGCTGTATAGCCTTATTAGACTGGAATAACATTTAACACCCATAAGTCTATCCGATCCATTGCCTCATAAAAAAGAAGAAGTCTATCCGATGCAAAACACAACACGTTTAATTTTCTTTTATTTGTTGATAAATTAATATAGAGATTTCTTTAAATGCGCAAATCTTGTTCCTTGTATTTCGTAAAATGTTAGCTACAAATATGTCAAATACAAAATATACGGTTGGGTATTATACAAATAGAAATAATCCTTTATTTACGTACTTTTATTAAACCTGTTAGTTCCCGAAAAGAGCAGCCCACTAAACAGATTTGTCAGCAAATTGTATTAAAGCCCACAGAACCGACAAACCGAAACAAACGGCTGCTCGATGCTTAATAACTAAACTAAATAACTCGGAGATTATGTGTCCATGAGATTACAGTCCTGTTGAGTAGGGGTCCTTTGTGTGATGCCAATACTCACTCAATTCTTATTACTTTCAATAAATAAAGCATAGATATTTACATCAAATTTCTTTAAACGAAGTTTCGCATTAATAATTTTAAGTAGCATATTTATTTTATATTCTAATCAAGTTAGCCATAATTAATATTCGATTGTCATTTTTTATCTGGAACTGTTAAGGTTTAAAACTTTTAAGTTCTTTATTGGAGGTCTATTTTTTTAATCACGATATTATCTGCTATATTATATTCTTTCGGCATATTGACGCTGTACTAAATATTCTAAAACTACCGTATTCAGTTACACTTACAAATACTTAGTCCGGTCAAACAACTTCCGATTGAATTTTTCATCGTTTTTACAATTAAAAGTGTATATTTAATGAAATTAAAAACTTTTTTTGTCCATCATAATGAAAGTATATAATCTATATCTTCGTAACTCTAAACTTAGTACTCACATAAAGTCAACTTGTCGGTAGTACAATGGCTTCATTACACGGCGTGTCCAATCAGGGTAGCTGATAATGAAGCGGTACCCGTAACAAGTGTATTCATAAGCGGTAAGGGCGCGATAAATCATTTCGTGGTAGGGGACGCCGCGCCAATGCGGTTTACAAAATGTTGCAGTCAAATTAAACTTGGTGTTTTTCTATGCTTTTAATTTTTTTAATGTACAGAAATTGTATAGTTGTAACAATGTAAAAATTGAGATAAATACTGTTATTTTTGCACGTCTATGCCATGCAATACATCGATGACTGAGCGGGTTTAACCGATTTTTAGTACAACAAATATTTTTCGAAATTAATGATATCTTTTTGGCTTTAACAAAGAGTGTCATAGTAACTTCTCTCTCCCTCTCTTAGTCTCTGCCTACCCTGTATCGCCTATTGTGGTAGGGTCAGTTTTTCTAATTTGTAAACCATAGTAATTTATTTCATTAGAATTTTGAAATGACAGGTATATGTTGTGGACATTACATGATTATTTGTATTTCTGCTTCATTTTTCATCTACACATTACTCCTTCACATATCTATAGTAAGGCGTAGTATGTTAATTGGACACACATTGATAATGTTTGTTTATGCAATGGAAAAAAAACAAATTAAATCAATTCATATTGCGTTGGAAATAAAGCTTAAAATTACGTGATTAAGTATAACGGGTTCCGTGTTTGTTGTAAGCCCTTCTGACATCTGTTATATTTTTCACTGCGGTTTGTTCCTTTAAATGTTTATTCAATTAAGGACCACTTGTTTACTTAACAACGCAATTGATTATTTTACGCCTAAAGTAATAATAATTGACGGAGTGATATCCATGAGTTTTATTTAGTACACTTGTACCGGATTAGCTGTTGTATTATGTATTAAGCTTGTATGATTGTTGTACGAAGTTAGCATTGATATTTATAGAGTATAAAAAGTTATTCCTTTCATTAAACCTATGTCCTCGGCATGCAAAAATGTAATGGCATTTTTTAATGTTCATTTTATTTGAACTGTTTTACTCATAATTGCTAAAATATTTGTCTTATAGGAATATTTTGAAGTGACAAATGCCCACAAATGACCGTCCTTCAGCGCTGACAGGCACATTTATAAAGTCGGCTTTAAATTACCGACCCGCCCTGGACTTATTAGACGTACCATGTTCGTGGTATTACGTCCAACCGACATCGGTAATGATGCACATTTGTTGTCTTCATTCCTTTTATTAATTGAAAACACGGAATTTATCATACTATTACAAAGTTTATGCCCAATATTAATTTAGATATATAGAGCATAGAAAATAGGGAGTTTTTTTTATCTTATAGTGTCAATATTACTTTTAAAAATAATTATGATTTTTGACGAGAAAGATAAAAGACCGAATCACAGTCATTGTATCCCGAACGAAATTTCCAAGCGAAGATGTTTTCTTGTATAGAGAAAAAAGTAAATCACAAAAGGGATTGACAAATCTAACGTGATCTGTAAGCGAAAAAAGCGCTACGACCTAATCGCGAGCGCGCTGCCAAAACTGGTAGCGATAAATAAAACAATGGAGCGTCGCGCGCGAGAGTATAAAATGGCAATCGCGAAACCAATTTGTTTACGCAAATTCTGCAGCGGAGAGAGATGAATGGGCGACCATAGCGTAATACGGTCCTACTCGCTGCTGTAGACCTAGTGCTGTCTGCGCACACGCTATAAATTATATCGATATACTTTACTTAACATTATTTACTACCCCCGATACTAGCCATTGCATTAAGCTATAAAAATGTAGCCTTTCTTTTCTTACCACCATTAAGAGGTTTTAAAACAACTTTTATATTTGATGTTGGAAATTTAATTAAATTACTTTACGGGTTAGAGTATATATGTTACTATACGGTTTTTAATCGAAGCTGTTATTCAAAATTATTACTTCGTGCATTATCATAAGGGTGAGAATTGCAAATGACTATGAACTCTTCACCGTACGTCGATATCGTAGCGGGTGGCCCTATTTGTGTGTCAACACTCTATTTTGTATAATCGATATTTTGGGCTATTAAGATTTATTGTTTTACGTAACAAACGAGTTCCGTTCAATAGTTTTAATTTAATTTTTTTTACATTAAAAATTTCTTGAACAAAACACCAAATTTTATCTACGCCTAACGATCATAATTATTAATATAATAAAAATAAGGTAAAAAAGTGACTTGCAAAATTAATTTCTAAACATCTTCCTCGATTGAAATGTCACATAACGGGTTGTTACAAAAAATGTCAACCGTTTCGACCACGACGGTGAGGATCGTAAATCAATTTTAAAACTAACATGATCTCTTCTATTGTTTTCGTTCAAAGCGGCAACAGTTTAACGGTAACTCAAATTTCTGGTGGCAGAATGTCTGTAGCCATTGACAAATAGCGGGATAAATATAAAAGGGCCGTGAAACATGTTTAAAATTTACGACCGACTTACGGGTGTTCGCCGAAAGGAATTTTTTGTCGTCAAGTCAATAGAAGATTATGCTTGCGGTTTGTTACTTTATTTAGCTATTGAAAGTTTAATTGTATTTGCTTCTTTAAACCGGTTTTGTATTCATAAAAACTCTTAGTATAACTGAGAAAAAATGTGTGCCGATGAAGTCATACTTTGAATGTCAATAGTAATTGAAAAAATTATGTTACTAAGACAATATCACTAATTAAAAAATATACTATGCTTATAGAATTAATAGAAAACTTAATTCGGTTTAAGCACTTTTTAATGTACCTTACTATTTCGTAAAAAAAATGCGAAAAACTGTTTTTATTAAAACAAAATCTGTTTTTTTTTTCAAATTGCCCTTCTTTTTTTTGTTGACGGGGGGGAAATCTTCGAAAGATACCCTGCCTTCTGGGGGGAAGACAGGGTATCTTCTTCAAATGGCCTGTCGATGAGAACTTTTTAAGATATCAAATAAAATAACGGTGTTCCGAACGGGCATACCGATTCTTCATGACAATATCATTTTATTTACTTTTAGATATTTACGTCTCAAAATACATACACACGCCATGTTGTACTTCTCTAATGTTTGTCTCATATCAACTGCTCATTCAATTATCCGTTAACATTATTTGAAGCAGCAGTGTGGGCGTGGGGCGTGCTCACTTCGAGAAGCAGCCGCCCAGCAACCTGCGCAAAAGCAACTTCTTCCACTTCGTGGTCGCGCTCTACGACCGCGCCGGACAGCCCGTCGAGATCGAGAGGACAGCGTTCATTGGATTTATAGAGAAGGACCAAGTGAGTTAGTGCATACAATACTTATGAGTTCGCTATGTTTAAAAATGTGTGCGAAAAAAAAATTGTTGAGGTCCCCAACCCATTTCTCTTTTCTAAAGCAATACGAGTTTCGAAAGAAAGAACTCTTAAGGAATACGTCTTAATACAAATAATAGAATGTCTAAGGTATGGTACATTATTATTTTTTGCCCATTAGAGAATGTAACAGATAATATTGTTTTGTATAACAATCGTCATTAAGTGTCGCTTATCAATAAATCCTTAAACATCGATGGTATCGTGAATTAAAGCGGTCCATCAATCAGGCTCGGCCCGACGTCACGTCTATTGTGTGGTACAATGAACATTTACATAATTCAGTCGCGACGTATTCGTGGCCTGCGACAATTCGATACTATAAATTGTTGATCTACATGAATAACGTACAAAACTCTATACAGTGAACAAAATAACGGACGTTTAAATACTGCACATTCGAAATATCTCTTAATATTAAATACGGGGTCTCATTGTAGGCATTTCCAAATCAGTATGACTTTGGCCTCTAAGTAACGAGTGTACTTCTAAGGCCGGCAATACATCAGCAGTTCCTGTAGTATTGCAGATGTCGATGGACATCGATGATCAATTTGATGTTCTCATCCGTACTTTGACCCCTCTTCTTATAAAAAATAATCTTGTGCTTAACTTTTTGTATTTAATTAATTGAACGTGTTAAATTAATCGTCGATCATAATTTTTCGAAATAATTAATAATAATATTTAATCTACAGGATTATAAAATAGTCACCGGAACACGTTTATTGTAATAGTAACACTATAATGCATATTTTATTAAATGATGAAAGTAATTAATTATTATTCTTTCTTTATTTGTTAGGAAGCCGAAGGACAGAAAACTAACAATGGAATTCAATATAGACTTCAACTGCTGTACGCTAATGGTGAGTTAGTGTTGAATTATTCTTAATTTAAAGTTTATTCCTAACTTTCAATTGTTTGGATTTTTATAAACAAATGAAAGTAAACGGTTCTTTAATCTGTTTCTATTCATTTCATTATTCGCATACTGGGGTAGGTATTGGTGAAAGGGTACATTCAGCAATGGACGGACAGAGGCTAATTATGTTCGATTAATCCACCATTTAAAAAAAAAAACGAAATTCTTATTTATCAATTAGCGTCTAAAAGGCTTACTAAGGGTTTAAAATGAATATTTAAGATACATAGACAAGACGACAGATTGTTGAGTAAACAAACATCGAGTCTGCGGGCCGCATTGTCAACCCGATTTGCTTCTCTATTGTCTTGTCTATGGCCCTGTATAGGATCAAGTAAACACTATGTTAGACTAACTAATAGAAGTGGTTAGTGTAGAAATTGTAGAGAATTACTTGCGGGTTTAAATTGTGAAATTAAATATGTTACCTGTTAAATTACGAAAGTGAACATTTTAAATTCACAAAATTTTCAGATAAATCAAAATGTTTATTTATTGGTTGTAATAACTTTTATTGTTACTCAAGAATTTCAAATTTATTAATATGCGGTAATAATAAGTATGTCAATCAATTTTTTTTTAAATGCATTTTTTGACCAGAAAAATGTAAAGGACTACAAAATGTGTCCTCTCACTGCGATTTCGACTAATTAAAATATTGATTATTGTATTATACACGCAATTTAATTCGTTATCAAATGAACCCCCAAAAATTATATTCCCTTATATCCAACAGCAGTGTGCGAAGTGTTAACGCCTCTAGGCGTATTAATGCTACACTTTCATTCAATTACGTGCAAAATTAGTCCCGTTAAACTCGACTGTTTTTAATTTTCCGCCCGCACCATGTCTATTATTTTAATTCTTGTCGCGTGAAAGGGAAAAAAGAGGAGAACGTGTGGAGGCAATTTCAGGAGGTTAACAAATTGTGCAGTCTGCCTCTACACGGACACGTTGCTACACGAAGCTACGCCGTAGCCGGCGCGCTACGATCTTTATTGCTACTATGTGTAAATGTTACTGCTTAAAGCTGTTACAAACAAAGCATATTTATTTTGTAGAATATATGTTGTATTCTAGAACTAATTTATACCTAAGTTAGTTTAATAGTAAATTAGTATGCGGCGAGATAAAGATCACATAAACAAGCTTACCAGGAATGGTCACAAGAAATGTTAATAAATTAAAAAAAAATAGTAATGAGTTTGAATGTGGATAGCTACAAAAGTAGACAAATAACGATGTGGTTGTGGCCATCCAGTGTATGATGTATGTACATCCATATGTATGAAGTAGAAGACTGAATTTTCCTGGTAATGAATCGACAAAACAATAAAACATCGATGTTTTGTTTCTCAGGTATACGACAAGAACAAGATATCTTCGTTAGGCTCATCGACTCCGTCACAAAACAGGTAAGTACATTTTAGAAACTTTACTTCATATTCTTGCATCAAAGTCTTATAATTAAATACCATATTTTTTTTTAAATAACGATTTTAACTATAAGAAAAAAATAATAACATATAAAATTTGATGTCATTAGTAAACAAAAGATTTTTCTATTAATAATTGGGGACCTCAACCTCGTACATTTTACACGGCACTGCATGAGTAGTCCCCCTTCGCTTGTGGCTCCTCAGCAGGGCAGTCCACGTGACTTGCACGCGCGGGTCACGTGACCTGTTGGCAGATTTTCATCGCCGCCGCCCGATTAGAGCCTAATCCACACGCCCCCCCAACTTCGTCGAATTGGTTTGCGTTAGAGAACAATCATTAACATTATCTCGTGTTGCAAACTTTATTTCGTTGCACTTTTGTAATAGGACTTGGAAAGTGCGAACGGGTGTCGAGTTCGGCTTTTGTGCTGCGTCACAAATGTTTAAGTTTGGATTGTCAGGGAAAGGGTTCAATAGAGTGTACAATAATCGTGTTGTATTCCATTCGATTGGTTATAATTACGTTGTAATAAGATATTTCGGTTGCGAAATTTATGTTGCCTGCATCTACAACTATAAGGTTAAAAACATAGACTTACTGTTTATGATCTGCCTCTGAAATCATTTCTATATGCCTCGAAGAGTGTCGATATTAATTGATATTATTGTATTTCTAACTTTGAACATTATGCCTTGACTCGTAATTTATAAAAGACGTGATAAGTGTAGTGATAACGAATAACTGAGGCTGTTCACATAGAGACAAAGGGTACAAAGGCACCGGCCGTGCGTAGCAATTATCACGCTCGCTTTTATTACATAAATAACAATTTTAACGCTCGAAGCCATCATGAAACTTCACCGTGTGCCCCACATATATAATTTCAACACGTCCCGAGCTCTTAGTGTTGTGTAACAAGAGGCCAATTACGAAAGATTTATGCCTTGAACATAATTAACTCGGCCCGAACGTTGTTAACTAAGAATTACGGAATTACGTAGATACGTTTGTACTGTAGGTGCTGGCTGCACGTATCCGCCGCGTACGTCTTACAACTTGTGTTACGATGCTCGCCGGCGATAAACTTCTCTTAGCTGTATACATATTTACGAATATTTGAAGTGAGTTTTTGCTATTTAAAAATACTGCTAAAATAATACTGCCGGAGTATTCCAGAGATTAAAAGCTTACTTAGATACTTATTTTACTATCAACAATCTTTTGCAATTAAACCTCTTGGTATTTAAACACACAATTGATAAATGTTTGCATTTGTTATTGTAAAATGATTAAATTAAACGAATATATCACTTAAGGTAATATTAATAAAGTACGTTACCAAATTTATACGATGTAAATGATTAATACACTTAGTGAAATATATTCGGACATACGTCGAGAGGAGATTGACACGCAAAACAGTCATTCACTAAAAATTGCGGGAAGATGGCGTCCAGATAATAGTGAGTGGTCAGTTTAATTGTATTAAACCGTCAGGCGCACGGCCAATCAGCTAATGCCCTGCGGTGCATGCGAGCGGAGCACGCGACAAGACTTTTGGTCATTTCTCGATACTTACATCCTTATATTATCTTTTGAATACACAATCACAGTTATAAAACTGGACATAGAATCTTAAATATTAAATTGTTAAAACTTTCGTGAGACATTACACTATACTATTTTTTAATAACGGCTAAATATAGTTTTGAGCACGTCGACGATCCTTCATCAGGGATATCTGTAATATACTCTAAAATGAAAAAAAAAATAAGTGTAATTTTACTAATCTATAAACGATTTAAATGGAAGGGGATATGAAAAATGTTCTAACTTTAAATGATGTTGTGATAAAATTGACAATGATACGTATGTTAAAAAACTGACTGATTAATTTAATGTGACGAAAACGATAAACATATTTTAGCTTCCACAAAATTGAAGTAATACTACGGCTGATCTTGTAAGCGCGTTAGTATTCAGTAATAATCTGTTCCTATCGTGATTACAATGTTAAACTTATAAGTACTATAATCAGTAACAATAGATTAAGGAACATGTTATTAAACGACGGAACCGTTCGCACACTAAATCACTATCATATCAATATCTAAATCGTCAATCTGCCGACCCTCTGTTTGAATATAGTCTTAAGATACTGACTCGCCGGCCTCGGAATGAGATTCGCACAAATCCCATAGAAGTGCCGACCGTTCGCAGAGAGAGCGCGCGCGCCGCACGTGGCCCAGTGATTGTGTTTACTTAACAACGATCAAACAACATATTAATTTAGGACTTTTTGTTGTAGAAAATGAGCTTCAGAAATTATTGTATGCGTTGCATGGGATGGGAGTTGTTGTGGAATAAATTACATACATTCCTGTTGCAGATTACATACTATGTGCTTTCACATGTTGTAAGATAGGTTTGATAACTTCATAATAACAAAGTAAAATAATAGCTGCAGTAAATAAAATTTTATTTTTTAAAACATTTTTTTTTCTTCACTTGTTTGTTTCGAGTTATCAACAAAGCTCATTTGGTGTCGAATATTAATAACGTAATTGGTTAAAAAAATGTAAAGTAAATATTTCAAAGTTTTGATTCTTAAAATTTGTTCAGCAGTAGAGCAAGTATGTAATTTTAAACATTCAAAGTATTACAAAAGCAATAATAGTAAAAATATGTAGGCATGTAGATGGCGCTAGTGAGCGCGACGCGCTTTGTCGCCGGCATAGCGACGCGGCGTAAATCACTGAGTTCGTGCCTTTTTAATGTCCTCTTCTTATTTCTTGGCGTCTCTATTGCATTGCCAGTGCACTATCAGTGTAAACATTATTTTAATATATTACTTATTGCAGTACTGTTGAATAAACATCATTGAAAAGTTTTCGGAAGCGGGACTTCATTGTTTTTAAACTATAATTAATTACAAATAAAAGTTAGTAAATTTGTACAGATATTTTGTTATACAACTAGAAAATCTTATACCTAGAAATTTGATATAAAATAAGTAACAAATGATCGTATTTTTTCACCAATAAAAGAAACCTTTTAAATCAGCGAGTAATATTAAATAACTTATAAAACGGCTTAACTCACGTGCAACTCGGTGTCAGTACCGACTAGTTTCGAGCCCATCGGTTTTATTTAATATTAAGTTACTAAGTTGATTTTTTTGCAAATGCGTGATACCCGGGCCGGCTATCATATTTTATTGTAAGTGCATTTTCTCTTGCAATTTCTCTGTAATTTTATGTTGGTCTATACAGACAGATTGAGAGACATTTCCTAAATATTCCGTGTAAAGAAAATCTGTGTAAAAGTGTTTCTTGTATTTTCGGATTCGAAAGCAGCGCGTTGTCGCTCATGTAAATCACTAGGCGACTGCAGTTCTACATTGCGCTCCGCTCGCTGTTCTTATAAATATATTTTTATTTCTGGTTTGTCTATAAATCTAGGACAATGGTAGTAAAGTCTTCACAATTTAAATTTATTTTCTTACTTCATTATTAACGTTAATAATGTTACATTGCTTTTATATTGTTACTAGCTGTCGCCCGCGATTCTGTCCGCGCTGAATTAGGAAAAAATTGTAGTTTATAAAATTAGCAGTAGCAACGAGATCAATTTAACTGTTGTTAAACACCTAATAATGAAGCTCCATCCATCCATACATTTAAAAACATGTTAGTTATCAAAATAAATGTTTGTCTTACAATAGGATCCCAGCTCTTGTTCCATAAAATGTTTAATGAATAAATCATTAATTAAACCACTCACAGTAGCACTAAGTAAGCTTATTTTTTTTGAATGTTGACTAATTCCCCTGAGATTGAATCCCATGCGGCGGTGCGCGGTGAACCCGCCTCACTCGCACAACCTAAGGGGCCCCGGGGAGGCGACAAGAAAAATGCCGGCCAGTTCCCTGCGAGATTACACTAACGTTACTAGCCGTATCTATAGTATGTTGCCTTTCAGCTATTAGCTGTTTTATAAATAAAACGAATTGTTGACTACAGATCTAGTCATGACATTTTATTTATTTTTAACTTTTAAAACTACTTTGACACAGATTAAAAATTGATAGCAT
>JAODUI010000003.1:3807316-3817697 GCA_027563995.1 Papilio gigon
CAGTATGGTTGACTATGGCCTAGTCACCCCTAATAATAAGGTAGGCTCTGAGCCCCTCGGTTGGGACGTGTAATGAGCTGACGATTAAAGATCCGTGTGTAATAAATTTAAAAAAAGTAACAAATAATGATTTAAGAGAGTTTAGTAGTAGTAAATTAAATATTTGATTTTTAAATTTTAATAAACCAAGTTGTTTTTTTTAGACGAAGGTAGACTTTTAGTTTTATTCAATAATATTTATTTTAATTATTCAATTATAGCTTAGAGCTGTAATGTTTCCGACAATAATCCAATTGAGGGAATCGAATAGTTGACAACGTGATCGGAAATCTGTACCGTTAACCAACAGTCTATCGCCCAGACTGCGAGAAAGAAGAATTGATTTAACTCCCCAGACTATAAGAACGTGTAGGTTACTAGGTTTTTTCTTCTCTACGTATAAAGTCGCGTGATAAAGCTTGTGTTATTATAGTGAAATATGTTCATGGAAGCGCGTAGAGGAAACGGCAACGCAGCAAGTTAATTAGTTATCCAACACACGTGGTTAGACTACGTACGGTATCCTTTCTTACAGTAAGGATGTGTTCACAAAAACAATTATAATTAACAAAATCTTTAATTAAATTATTAAAACTTTCGAGATTTAAAACCAATTACAAATGTACATTGCTATAGCATTATAGATTTCACTATACTACTTATAAAAACGATTTAACTCACGTTTAAATCTGTTACATATAAACTAGTCGGTACCGACACTGATTTAAACGGGAAATAAGACGTTTTTATAACTAGTATAGTGAAATCTATAATGCTATAGCAATATACATTTGTAATTGTTTTTATAATCTACATATGTACACGTATGGAATCATTATTATTTATGGTTTTTTCTAATTATTTTTACAGTTAATGTAAACAAATAAAAAAAAAATCTAAAGAGATATTTCTGTCGTCTCAACTAAAACAATAATAAAAATTTAATATTTTTTTAACATTACAAGTAAGCTTAAAATATTGAGTTAGGATATGTTTTACAATAATCGAACGGTTTCAACTCATGACCGCTAGATGGCGTTTCAATTTAACGTTTAAATATTTTTAAGTAACGTATTAAGAAACATCCTAACTCGGCCCGACACAACGACCTCGACGACCCTCAGGTCATATAGGCCTGATCGAGTTAGCCACGCGCGGTTTGTTCGTTATTTGGCACCTTTCTTGACTTCCAATTTACTTAAACTATTAAAACTTTCATGAGACATTTCACTATACTACTTAAAAACGCCTTAAGTCAGTGAGCGACGGACCGCGAACGCGCTACAGTACCAATCCCACTCACCCTGAAGAAGAGCCCCCGATGGGCTCGAAACTAGTCGGTACCGACACCGATTTATACGTCAGTTAAGTCGATTTTATAAATAGTATATGGATGACAATATTTTTATAAACTTGCTTCGGCAGTGAAAACTGACATTCATACAAATATTATTTTATAGTTACAGATTAATGTAATTCTTAAAACAAAGGTTACACAAGATAAGGGTGCAGCTAGTTTTAAAATTAAATAATTATAAAAATACGTAAATATATGTTGGCCGAGATAACAGAACGCGATTACCCTGAAGGGGTGCATAAATTAGCGAAACGTAATAACTTGATGAAGACGAAAAATTATCTTATCTATACCATGATTTTTAATATTTTTAATTACTTACATTTGGATCAATATACGGTACCTATGACAATTTATCGCACCAATCAAATACTGCAAAGGCATTAGTATATAGTACATTTCGCTTTATGTTTTTATATATTTTTTTATTGTTTGTTTTAGCCTATCGTCTACGAGGGTCAGGATAAGAATCCAGAAATGTGCAGAGTACTGCTAACTCATGAAGTTATGTGCAGGTAAGTTAATGTCCAATACTTTGTTACCCTATTAAACTTGAAGTTTAAGGTAAAAATTTGTTGCAAATTTATTCTAAAATCGACCAGTTTATCTAGTTAACCTAAAAGAATGAAATCGAGAAGTCAAACAGTGTTAAATACACACTGCGTATAAATCAAATTCCAAATGTGCTGCTTATACCTACTATGGACAGATTCGTTATATATTAGCTTTTGTAAACTTTAAAGTCCTTTCCTAGAAACGTCTTCGTTTCCTATAAAAATGATTGTATAAATAAGCAAAAATATGCAAGTCATTATTCCACTGTTCATCGTTGTATGATGCACGTTTTGTGTCCGTACCATAATTTATCATAAGATGTCCATTTTTAAGCATAAGATGAAGTAAGTTTAGGCTTACATCTATTTTTTCTATTGATATTTACAATTAGATTATTATTACATTTAACACATTACTTGATTACCAAGATAGTTCTTTATACGAATATTTATCACTACATATATTTATTCGATTATTTAAATCATTGAGTAAGGAATATCCATGTAATGACATCAATTTGTTTGGGGGGGATATTTCCTGTCGTAACCGTGGCGCATCGTCTCGCCGGGCTATCGATGTGTTTGTGTTGTAACAACACGTCGCGTTTGTGTTCGCAATTAAAATTTTATTCTACCTTAGACGTAGTTTTGCTGTCTCATCGGGCGCGATATATGCGTCCCTGTTCTTCGTCTTCAGGGGAGGAGTCTCTGGGGAGTCTGTCCTTTCAATGTCTTTGCCCTTTGCGTCAAGGAGGCACGGTAGGGTGCGTGCAACATGCTCTTTCGTTTAGTATGGATAAGACTTTTACAGAAGTATTACATTTTTACTATATAACTAGACAGGCCTTATAAATAACACGTTACTTAAATCTATGTTTGTTTCAGTCGATGCTGCGATAAGAAGAGCTGTGGCAATAGAAATGAAACGCCATCAGATCCCGTTATAATTGATCGGTAAGCGATTTTTTTAACAAAAATCTTTAAATACATTATACGTTTACAATTTTAGTAAGTAAACTTAGTAACTAACTAGAGTGGCGCAGCGACCCAAAGCGTGTCTTGGCCTCCGACAACAAACGTCTCCAACCAACTCGATCTCGCAAGTAAACCTAGTAATATGTAACAAACAACAAACGTACTATTGAATTTAATTAATGTTAATTCAATTTCTCTTCATGAAAAGCCCGTTCGTTTTATTTTGGATCCGTCAAGCTTGGCGGCTGCCATCTCCGAACTTTGCGACATTCAATGTATTTTACACGTAGTCCGAACTTTGGACTGCTGCCATTTTTTATCGGCATTTGCATTCGTGCAATATATTATAATATGAGAATTTCACACTGCAAAAGTTTTTAATTTATTTGTCGGAACAATTATTCTTTTTTTTTTACAATTTATTTCTGACCATAGTGGGCATCATCTGGTGTTAATTTTGATATAGTTCAATAAAAAAATATCTTCAATATATATGAAAAATATATGAAATTGCATCATGTAAATATTATGTTGTTATGTATGACTGATGGGTCGTCATTTATTTTGGTACTTATTTTTATTTAATACAACAGTAAAGGGAGAAAATTTTAAAGGAAATGAACGTAAAACCTCGTAACGTAGGCGCACTGATTACACCGGGCCGAGTTGGTCGGCTCACGCTGCGCCATTGAGTCGTGCCGCACAAAGGCGCGGGCGGAGTGCGAGCTAATCAGGCTGACAAATATCGAAATTTCAATAGAAGTCGATGCGAGCACTATCCGCAGGGGGCGTGGGGGGGAGAGTGTCGCGGTGCTTTTATTTTGCGTCCTTTTTCGGGAATTCAATTGAGATAGGCGTCTCCCGTTTCGAACATCGTTCGATATTTTCGAATTTAGGGTTGAACAGATAGCTGCAAGAGATTGTTTGTTTTGGTGATCGGATTTTATATATTCATACACATATTACTTTTCAATATTGGACTTTTTATTGTTGTATAATTTATTGTTTGCCTACGAGCAGATAATATTCTACTTGACTAGCTCAGATTAATTAGAATAAAAGTTTTGCAAACCACACGTTTAATTAGATTAAATTGCTTTAATTTCCCGGAAGCATTTGTAACAAACTTTCGTAATATAAAAAAAACCCAATAAATGATTAATAATCTATTTGTAGATAAGAAAATACGATTCAAACTTACACGTATTATTTTAATTGTGCAAATTTATTAATATTTCACATCCCTATGTCGAAAGTTGGTTTTGTAATTCGTTCGATTCAATTTTTTTTTGGTTTGAAAACAAAAAAAAAGTAAATGGCGGCCTTTGTATGCGAACTCTCCTTTGCTTTTCAACAGAGCATAAAGTTGATCCTGGAAATTTTGTAACAGAGAATAAACTTGTGATTTACGAACGTTTGATGTGTCTAAATTAAGCTCAGCTCACACGGCTGATGGATGCCTTCATTACGTGCCGATGGAAAAAATCGAGATTGCTAATGAATATTTATAATCGAATCAAAATCGATTCCAGTATAGGCTCTTACCTTTAATTTTTTTTAATTGTTATGTATTTATTCATACCTATAGGAATGGATACTTATATTCCATTTTTTTTTATTTGTCTTGAGCAGTTATTTCTCGGTTTGTTTAATAACATAACTTGACATTCATATGTATTGGGAATCTAACTAAATAATTTCATACCAATATCTAAAGCCCTGTTTAAAATATTCTAATTTTCCCTTTACAAGGTCTTAAAAAAACAGCAGACACTGATACATGATAAAGACAATGTACATTTGTTAAGTCTTGAATAGAAAAGTGAAGGTAAAATAATTTATAAGTTCCAGTTTAATGAATTTAATCTAAAACAAATAGTAGAAACATTTATAACATAGGTGGGGCGAACAATCCATCAGGCGTTGAGCCTCGCCCAGTATCACATACTCATACAAACGGCTCGTTCGTAATGTGATAATTGAAATTGTGCAATTGCGTGCAAAACGCCGGCACCGAATTCATTACGCCGCGCTTCACAATTTGTCTTTTTTTTTATATTTTTACGCTGTCGTTGCCTGAGGAACGATACCTATTTTTTTCGTTGATGTTTTAATTATTATATGCGTTAGTTTATTTAGCAAATGGACTTCCCGCGTCCGACACGTTGGTTCTTAATTTAATATCCTCGGTCGTGATAATTATACGAATATTAACTCGCACATGCAAACTTTTATCAGTGTCATCGTTTAATTTATTACGGAAATTAATAAATGTGTCCGTACAACAACCCTAATAAAGATTGCTAAGGGGTTTTCCCCAAATACGGTTATATACTCTTTCTTTTTGAGTCCTGCTTGAAGTTTAATGCGGATTTAAGATAACTACGATATTTCAGAATTTGCAATAAAATAAAGCTATTTTTTATAGCTCCTGAAGGTTACTAATACATGATAACGATGACGGACTGCTACCTGACAAGACTGTAACGTTCGAGAAGAAAATAATCCCATAATAAAATTGTTTGAAGAAAAATACATACGTATTCTAATCAGATATCTCCTCAGATGTTAGGATTTGCATCATCTATTCACCTAGATGCCGGTAGAGATGCGAGGCAAGGTAAGAGATGAGGCACGGCGAACAGCGCACAGTCGGTCGCGGCAGCGGTAAAAGCGGCCAACAATCCAGAACCCTTCGAATCAGCAGCAATTTGTTAAGTGGATTTTTGCCCGAGACAAGCTCGCGGCTCGTTGCGCTCCTGTACACAATTTCATTATCTCTGCCCGCTACCCCGCAGCCCGCTGCCCGCTGCCCCGCTGCCCCGCGCGCGCCCTCCGCGCTTCCAGTGCCTCTACTATTAACTTATGCGATGCTGTGTTTCAACTATGGAAATATTTTTAAATATGTTTACCACTTTTATGATATATTCCGACTGTAATAAATATACATGTTCTCGGCATCTCATTTTAATAAAATGTAATAATTTAAACTACGTAAATTGAACAATCAATATTTTAAGACTACAAAAAAGATACATTTAACGGATTAAAAATTTCCATTGTACTGTAAAAAAGCTACAAGTTGTCTAATTTAAATTAATACAGTCCAGTGACCGAAATTTGCGTTGGATTACTACTGGAATAATATAAACCCAACCAGTGAAGTATTGTAAAAGTTCCAATTCTAGATGAAGTGGTAATGCGGAATCTGTTCAAAAATAGTCAATGTTTTGCCACGATCGTGAAAGAGTAACATTTGTCCGGGTAACTGTTATTTCGCTTAAAAATAAACACGTCTGACTAACAGAAAATAATATTAATGGTGTAGCGTAGTTTTATAACTTGCGTAATAATTGAAAAATAAATGTAATTTTTACATTGCACTCATTTTATTCTCGTAATCAAATAATGGTTATGTCCGAATTACTGTTAGTAATTTAGTGATACCGTTTATGGTAACAACCGATCGATGAATCGGCTACCACACTGTGATAGGGACAAGTACTTTAAAAGATGGACTTTCGAAATCAATTCGTGCTCACGCAATCCGTCCCCCGCACGGTCGTACGCAATCACTTAAGGGTTTTATGAAGCGTAATGATTAAGATGTTTTGTTGTGCTTGAATTTAAAACGATACATGACCGAGGGGGCGCCACTCCAAGTAAACTGCATTGTTGCATATAACATATTGTGACTCGGTTTCCTATTAACGGATTAAATCCCGATTACAATTTGTTCGCTCAATTGAACTGATTAAGAAAGTTTGAATTTAATTGAGTATAGCAACACGGAATTATGTACTCATTCTAACATAAACAACAAACGATTTACATTAATACAAAATGTTTTTGTAGACAATACATATCTAGACTTACATTTTTGAATGTTTAAATATATTTATATGACAAAGTTTAAAAAAATTCTAAGGTTACTTTTCTCAAAGGAGTTAAATTAATTTTTTTATTTATTTTGGTAAAGATTATTTTATCAAATCTGTATTGATGAATCACCTTAGTGACCATACAACTCTACGTGCACGATGCACATACATTATAGAAATGTTCTTTTTGTTAACAAAGTTATTGAGCAAAGACAAATAGACGCAGAGGCAAAAAGCTTGAGCTCAGTCGACATATGGCCGGCATCTAAATTACAATAGGATCTTTACACCCTATTTCGGGTGCGACAAAATCGATTCCCAATTCGATATGACCCTCTTGCGTTCGCTATTTGATAAGTATATCCCATTTGGTAACTATTCATTTAATTGGTTGTACGTTGATGTTTTTTTTTATTGTTATTGAAGATAAAAAGATTTTTATACGTGCTAATATATAAATGTAATGCGACTACACTATTACTTGTGGTTTCAGGAAGTATACTGATGAACTTAAGTTTGTCTACACACAGACAATGTTAAGTCTTAGGCAAAAGGATCATGATTTGCTCTGAGTTCACTATCTCCTTACCCATAACCTCTCACACATTACATTTATTCTTTCTTTGATCTTCCACCTTTGTGGTATCCACATTCAATCTTAAAGCATATACTCTTTTAAAAACAATTTATAAAAGTCGATAGTAAGTTATCATTAAAGGTACATTGAAGTCGAGGTTACCTCGGGTGCAGTTTCCCGGTAATTTTAGGTGGCTCGAGCACCGGCGCGGTAGAATCACGGCTATTATATTATCTCATTAGACACGCCGCGCCGCCGCGCCGCCGCGCCGCCTTTTCGCCAAATAAATTCTTCTTTCTCAACGGCCGATTTCTCGATTACATTTTTTTCAAGAATTCATTTATGGAGATGAGAATTTTGAATTCTATAATAGTAAGATAATGTAAAAATTAGATTCTATTAAGAATACTTGTAACTGTCAACCTAGGTCAAAGCATGCTTGCAAATTTCTGTTAGTATATTTTTTATTACCATACGAACTCAAACATTTAATCAGGTATTAACACGTACTAGTTCCGAGCTCGTTTTCAGAGCGAGTACGAACAAGAATGGGTTTGCTTATTATAACTGTAAAACTTTATTTAAAAATTATAATTTACTAAATGTTTTTAAGCAGTTGTAATACAATGGAGTGTGTAAAATTATAAAATTTATGTTACAAATAGTTTGCAAACACAAGTTTGTTGGTGCGCGACCTCTGAACGGGCCACGTTCCACTTAAGCCGGTAAAGTTTCTATAACTTCATAAGTCCTTATTAATAGCATACCGCGGTCGTTACTGCGAAATAATACGAATTTTCTTTAATAAGATTTTCATTCATAAGGATTTTAACAATATTTTTACATTTGTCATAAAAATCCTGTGTATAAAAATACGCAACAAAAGAATTCGGCACACTTACAGAGAAATGTAAACCAAAAAGAAAACCGGTCCCAGAAGCGTGCCCCGGGGAACACCGCCGCCGCCCGCCGCTCGCCGCCCGCCCGATACAACCACGACGACTGGTGATTAGACTTCTTATCCGTCTGATAGCGACACAAACTGTACAAGACTTAACAACTATGGCCATTTTCATATTCCCTCAGACCAAGGATTTTCTTTGCCGACTTATCTAATGCCACAGCTCAACTTAAATTTTCTATGTTACGTAAAAGGCTAAGTTTCGACTTTTATGAATTTTTATTCCGTCATCTTTTAAGGGTATTTTATTTATAATGATTAAGCTAGTGCTTGACCGCTATTTCACATAATATTAAGCGGTGAAGAAGTCGAAAGATGATACGCACTTGCTTAGTAAATACTCTAGATGACGTAGTATTATATTGTCTAAATATGTTTTGTATAACTTCACCAAAGTAAATAAAGATTACAAAAGTATCTACTATTCAAAGCAACTTATATAGTTCTAAGAAGTAAAATCATTACTTTCAGATGGAATGATGCCTACTTAATGGTGTTTTCTGCAGTTTACGTGTAATTAAAATTCATTCTTAAAATTAAAGGGACAAGTACCAAATCAAAATAACACAATTTCTGGTCATGAGAATATTTAGATATACAGTATAGAGAATTTTTCGTTTTAATACCATGTAAAATAAATCAGCGGATCGCGGTAATGAGACGTCCCGTGTTTGATTTATATCGCGCACTCGCATCGCCCTCTGATTTTTCTGCTCGATAAGGCCGAGTGACGATCGTAAATTGAAATATGATAGAGCCGATCTAATGAACTTCGGTAATCGTGTCGACCCTTCGTCACGAATAAATATCTGTATGGAATATATTATATCGCTATTTCATTATAGTTCTGTGCGTTCAGACGTGCATGTCTTTGTTTTTTTATCATTCATAAATTCGTCTTCTCTTACACGATCACTAGCTAAGTATGTTTTGCTTCCTAACATAGAACCAATGTGTCATTCAAACGTATAGATAGAAATAGATTGTCGTGCAATACTGGCCACCGACGGCAAATTGTTTCCGTTTGATCCTTATCAATTCCGTTTCTCACTTAATGCTACTTTTAGCCCGAGCCGTGTACAGGTCTTCTATCTCAATTTCCAACCTCATCCCCGATTCCAATACGTGATTCGTCGGTACTGGGAAATTATTCGGTGAAAATTCAGCATCTCGTTAGAATGTGCGAACCGGCGAGCGGGGCCGGGCGAGGCGAGCCAACCGCTTGATAAATTGTCTGGAATAATAATGATGAATTGCAACTAGTGCGGTCCTGATGCCGGATCTAAGCTATGGACCCATTTTATTATACATACATTATTTTATGTTTTATTAGCTTCTTTTCGTATTACTACAGAATAAAAATATTCCGTGCGTATAATCTTATAACACTATTATATATTGATATTTTAAAACTTTTACTTTCCAGTAATAATACATTCTATTAAAATCTGGCAACTCGAATTAATAAACGCCGAAATGCAATAATAAATAATTTCAATGAAAACAGTTATAGAAAGTATTGTAACCGTAATTTTATCCGACTCTGTAACTTATTCATTTTCAAATATTCATTACATAATTCCAATTTGACGTTTGATGTCTTCAAATTAGCAGCAAATCAATTACTAAGGCGACTTGGTGCCATTTAATTAGTGAAGAGGTTCTACCATTCGCCCTCGTTCTGCTTTTCGTCCGTCTGAAATTTCGACTTAGATTAAACGAGCAAAAATTAAATTGAATTGTAACACAAAAGAAACTACGTTTGTACCGCACTCAGACTGCTTTGATGGTCACTTAATTTGTCCTTTAGGTTACAATCTATATATTTATACTGTCATTACATTTTATCAAATATATTTAAACTATAAGTAGATAGATTTTTTCCATTTTCGAATTGCACATGTACATTATCCGACGCTCTTATGGTGAAGGAAAACATCGTGATGCAACCTGTACATAACGGCGAAGAAATTCAAAGATATGTGTGAAGTCAACCAACACGCACTGGGCCAGCGTGGTTAACTATGGCCTAGTCAC
>JAODUI010000003.1:3826591-3836721 GCA_027563995.1 Papilio gigon
TGTCATAAAATATCCAGTAGTGTGTTTTGAATCTGTCAATATATTAGCATGCTTATATGTTTATTACCAGGGGCAATGGTCTAACAGTTAAGAATTCAGACTACCATTTTTATGGCACTGGGTTCAAAAATAGGAGTCGGCGCCGGCCCTGGGGACCGCCTCCCGAGGGAGCGGGCGCCGGGCGCCGGGCCGGGGCCGCGGGGGGAGGGGAACCAAAGGTTAAAAGGGAAAAGTTATAAGAGACCGCTTGTTGTCAGTACCCGCGTTCTTACTGCGCGTTCGATTTTACGAATGCGGTTTCTAGCTCGAGTATTGTACTGTATATTTTCGTTTGACTAGTTAGCAAAACTTTGTTTATATTTTTCTATAGGTTCCTTAAAACTCAGTCCTGCGGATCGAATTAGTTAACTGCTGCTTTATAAGTTTAAGGTGAATTTTATTTATTGAACTTCAACATTTATCCCCATCCATTTACAATTAGTATTAATACAGTATTTACACATTGGAGGCTGCATAAAAGTTAATGAAAGTACATCTTATGTTTCGTTGTAGCTGCATATTATTTTTTACAATTCAGTTTATCGCGATTGGATTGTTTCATTGTTCCTTGCCACATCTTTCTTATCATATTAATGGCACACTACAAGTGTTAAAAAACCTCATTTCTAACCATGCCATGAATGTGCTGCGTTTTTAGAAACAAGTTTGAAAGAACATTCGATGCAAATAAACATAACTAGTATAGAGGACGGTAGTGTGGGGGGGAGGGAGCTCAAGTGTTCCTTGAGAGGGCGCGCCTCCCGCCGACTTAATGCCGTAGTAGATTTTTTTCATCCCATAGTGCGGCATTTGCGAAACTGGCCTGAAATAAAACTATGAATGGACCGAATAAGTTTTTATTAACAATGTTCGTGTAATGCTAGCTTACATTGGTTGATATGATTTGTTAAAATAAGCTTTTATTGAAGCCATTATGCGTCTTATTCAGAAATGATTATCTTCAAACCCGCTAAACAGTTTGGCCGTTCAATTCAAACTTATGTAGACGGCTTTAGATTAATTTTAAGTCATGCTTAAAGAGTAAATAAAAGACAATGTTCAACAATTTTTTAACAAATCGTAGAATTTTATTAGGAGATTTTGATAAACTTCACTTGTTGTAAACTCTTAGTGATTGTTTTGTACGTTTAAAAAATCTTCGTATCTCAAAGCAACTGAAATGTTTTTTAAAACGCCTGAAAGCATGTCACTTTACGTGTACCGTACGAAATCTATTGATAAGCCCTACCGAACGGGGGCTGTATTATATACGCGGGCAAGGGATGAAAAGCGGGGGTAGTTTTTACGACGAAAATACAGAGTTTTCTTTCTATTCGCGATGCGACAGGTACATATTCCTACTTCTAGGTAGTTTTTATTGAGTTTGGTTTGATTTCGAAAATTTTCACTTGAAATAGCTACGATTTGTTTTGTATTTTACATGACTATTAAAAAATGCAGCATGAAAATTTTTACTTAAAAGAACCAAACAGCGGTTTAATTTATTTCATAAGCTTGTGTCACTTGGTTACTTATTTTAATAACCGTTGGTAGCTTAAAAGTTCAACCAGTGTACTTAAAGAAAATTTCACTTCGAAAATATCAATGAAACATTGTACACAACACGTGTATTTATCCTTATCAGAAATGTTTGAAAATAATTTATTCGTAAAATAAGGCCTATATTTGTAAAGTATGGTTCCTTACGACTTCAATGGTTTTAATTCCATTTCTAGCCAGACAAACCATAAAGTCGACAGGCATGTAAGACGAATTAACACGATCGTACAAATAAAATCGTCTGTGTGAGGCGTTAATGAACGTAAGCGAGCTATTAAGCCATCAGAGTTATTACCGACAGCACTCAGCGATCGTAAGGCATCATTCGGAATCGTAAATCGCGACGCTGTTCAGATAAATTAGCGCCTGTCGAGTCTTGAGCTCCATTGTGAATGTCACCGAGATTCACATGTTAAATGAACTTAATTTTGTATTTTTGAATATTTGAATTTCTATATTTTAACAAAAGCATGTTGTCCTTCTACTGTCTTTGAAATAATTTGAATGAATAACAAATTATTTTGGTAGTGTTTCAGCAGTGGATAATCACTTCCGAAGTTAACAGAGGTCAGTGATTTACACAGAGTCGTACAACAATGGAAACGAACACCTTAAAATCTATAAAAAGAAATACAAAGTTCTATTTTTAAATTTATTTATCGACTTCGCGAATGATAAACGAAACATCATTTGTCGATATTTCTGTCTGCGGTTGTGACTAAAATAAAATCTCCATTCATAGCTCGGCGAGGCTCGGTGTCGCTTGACAGCCGTGTAAACTCCTAACTCGCGATATTGTGACATAAGGTGTTTAACATAAATAATGCGGGAACAGATGTGCGACGCCGCGGGCTCCCAGACCTCGAATACGTTCGAGCTACGCGCCTCCTACAATACACTCGTGTTGTGAATGTTTAGAGCTGTAAAATATTTTTAATTTTTATTGTATGAAAATTTATATTAAAATAATTTAGATTCTGACATCATTAATGGTTCGGAGTCTAGAGAACAACAGTCCGACACCAACTAGACCGTATAAAGGTGTCTTATCAACACTCGACACAACTACATGTAACTAAGAATTTGACGAGTTTTATTACTGTACTATTATATTCCTATATTCTAACATTATTGTAAATGATAGACAAGATATTTTATTAAACAATAGACTATAGTATAACAGAATTGGTGAGTATTATCAACTCTATGTTTATACTTGTCTGTTGGCACAACAATATTCGGCGCTGGCATTGCCGGGGGCCATGTAAAATATTTCTGCTAAAGCATTCATCGTGATCGCCCGCCTGATCGCATACTCTACGCTACGCATCAACAACTTTATCTTTACAACCCTTATAAGCTTTAAATCGTTTAATATAAGGGATAATTTGGGCCGACACAGTTATCTCACAGAATAGCACAATAGCAGCAATTGTGTATCCGATTTGATAGTCTATGGACTTTCGGTTTGGAAATTGTTCAATACGAATTTCGAGAAGATGTAAAATTTGACCGTTTGATTACTATTTCTTGAGACAATTACTAATACAACTGAAAAGTGTTATTAATTAATGCTAACAATTTGTAACTTAAGTTATGAATGTAGTAATATCTACTTCATACGCTCGGCGGTTTGGCATCTTCACAGAAAAATTTACGGCAAATGTTATCCAAGATTCACAGTCGCCTTCTATAGTGAGAACAAAAAATTCGGGCCGGAAAGGTGGGAAGAACAAATTAGTGAACACGACAAACAAATTAATATATTATTGCCTCTGTTTATGTTGTGGCCTTTGAAGTGGAAACAGCTGTCGTTAATGTCAAACTTTGGGTTACGAGTGTCGCCCACAAATAAATAATAGACATCGCTATTTGTCATTTTATCGTCTTGCAGTTGTCATGAATAACAAAAAACATGTAAGATTAAAAAGGATGAACATTTTATGTAGAACGATGATGATTGCAATTCAAATAATTAAGTCTAGATTATGTCACATAATGTTATGAATTAATCAAACTAGACAAAAGTAAACGATGTAAATAAACAACAGTATAACTGTTTATACGTAAAGACGATAATTTTACATTACGTTTTCTCAATTCATATTTCATTCAATAATATGACGTATTTTTTTCATTGTTTCAGATTTTTTCTTAAATTCTTTTTAAAATGCAATCAGAATTGTTTGAAAAACGCTGGCAACCCTCGAGATATGAGAAGATTTCAAGTAAGTAAAATACATTTAGAAAACAAAACTTTACTGTTTCGAATTATTTGTGCACTAAAAAGTTTGAAAGTGGCCATTACTAAAATAATTATAATAGACCCGAAATACTTCGTATTAATTTATATTGGTATAAGGTACAATAATTGCATTAACATACGTTGGGTGAGTTCTTACAAGTTGTATAACTTGAAATTTATCTTATACTACTTGTAAAAATGGCTTTATTTATGTGTACATCGGTGTCGGTACCGACTAGTTTCAAGCAAATCGGGGTATCTTCCGGGCGAGTGGGATTATGTCGCTCACTCCCTACAGTGAGCTCGTCGGGCTCAAAACTAGTCGCTACCAGCACCGATCTACACGTGACTTAAGTTATAGTTAAATATCGTTCCTTAATCAAATAACTGACTCACTAACTCTAATAAAACTTAAGTAAATAAAATGACAATGGAGGTTTTACCGGGGAGGGAAACATTCTCAGTAACTATCGCATCTCCAGGTCCGGTTGTAATTATTCGTCTTGTCGAAATGTAAATGGTCGCTTGTTTACTAGACCCGAGGAAAAATTACATTGCATCTTGCACGCTCCGTCTGTACTGCTTCCGATCTGGTTTAAAACATTAGTGGAAGCGGGAACTTGTGTATAAAGGGTTTTACGAAAATATTTCCTTTGAATACTAGACGTGTTCTTGGTATTAAAATCAAATTAATCTTGAAAGGTTAGGAGATAGTAGTTGGATATCTGTTTTTAAATTAAAAATATTTGTTAGAAAACAAAGATTATTTACCGTTTATATAATACATACAATAATTTTGACAAGACAATGATTGAATCGGAATATTTAATTATGTTAGATAAAGTGCACTTTATTCAATTGTTTTATTTATTTTTTAATAGATACTGTCACTTGTCAATTACACCATACAGCCAGGTATCGTTCTTGCTAAAGAAGGGTTGCGTTCACGACTCTTGAATATTTGAAACGCCTCCAATTTAGGGGAGGAATGAAATTAAATTTATTTACACAGCCTTAGCCGTTTACATTCTTTTAGATTTTCAAAACAAGATTTTGGTTGTTACTATAGAATCTACATATTACAATATCGAAAAAAATATGTACATTTTTTTTAACAGTTAGTATTAATTTTTGTAAATAATACAGTACCCCTTATAACAGGGTAGGCTCTGAGCCCCTCGGTGGAAACGTATAGTGAGCTGATGATGATGAATACATTACATAACTTTAAACTTTCGTGATTATTACTAATATAATATTCGTATGAAACGGAATTCTTCCCACGATTATCCTCTTGAGCTCCTAATACTTCGGCATATTTGCATGCGGCATAGTAAAGGGTTGACTGAAGTTTCGCAGTGAGAACTCAAACAACAGTATTGGTCGCAGAATTAAGAAGAAGGTAGACCGATATGGCTATGTGTAACATTTTTCGTACTAACCACAGAAACTTCAGTCAACCTATGACCACGGCGCAAGCAACTGTGTGGAAATATCAGGAGCTCAAAGAGACTAATCGTAGTAAGAATCCCGTTTCTTACAAACATACGGGTGTCCGTGGGCGTCGACGACCGCGTTTGTTATCTCGCAGCTCATTTGCCTCCTTCTTTTATAAAAATAAACATGATAATACAGTACATAATGAGGAGATAAAGTAAAGATACCTTCAAAGCTAATGTCATTCATGAACTATTGCTGAGTAATTGTAATCTTTTAAACAATTTGCATCAATGTGTATCTATGTTTATTATAAATGGAGATGTGTTGCACTGTATATCATAGTTAAACAAAACATTCCCAAAGTTACATAAATTAATTAGAGGCAACCCTAACGCGGTTGACATTAAAGGTGCAGTCACACTTAAGTCTACTTATGAGTACAAATTTGCTTCCACAGTTGGCTAAGACATATTTGTCTTACGTGTACCTATTACAAACTTTAAGCAAATACAGTGCTTATATGTATGCAAGTATAGCTTATAATTCTATAAACAGTTCCTGCGGTGTGTAAAGCTATGTCTATATTTGGGCTTTCTGTGTGTCATTGAATAATTCAGTGGTCGCTCCCTGTTTCAAGGGTAAGAATGTATGGGTTAATATACAACGTACATTTGTGTTGGCTCTCTGGGATCGAAGTTGTGCAGTCTTTTATCGATGCTAGTGTATAGTCAAATTCGATGGAAATGAGAAATTATATACCCATTTCACTGGATGACAATATCATTGTTTATGGATTTGTTTTGGATAGTGTTAGTGTTCAAATTGACGACAAAAACATGTTTTTAATATAACAGTTTTATTAAGCTAAAATCGTTCAGATAGATTTGTTCGAAAATCTCATTTGAATTGAATTAAAATTAAATATTACTGCTTTTCATTACTTTATCGATCATTTGGATTGTTGTAATATTTAAAGTTAAAGTTACCTAAAAAAAATAATAAGTTCTTGAACAAATAAATCTATTTTAATGCTATTAAAAAGCTTACAAGATTAAAAACAATTGTGATGACCGTAAGTGTTAATACAATTGTTAACCAATATTTTGTAAAGGAACCATTGTCCCTTTAAAAGAAACAAAACATAAGCATTACTTCAGCACTGCGATGTGCATACGCACTAAATGCATTTCCTTGCATACCTATTGGGAGACTTACGTCCATTTCATATGGTCCCGAGACATTGGCTCCTCCCTAGGGACTCTCCCTTTCGATTCCCTTTCTACACGAATGTGTGCATGTATGTAACGCTTGCTTTGTGTGAGAAAGCATCACGGTTATGTGCGGTGTCGGGGTTTTATTTTCGTTGACTTACCTTTTTTGCCGATGAACTTCGTTTAGACGGAAATTAGGAAACGTAATATTAACTAACGATAATAGATGTCGCTGTTAATAAAATGAATAACTAACCGTAATTCATGATTTAAATGCTTTGATTACATTATTAACGTTATTAAAAGAATGAAAAAAAAAATAGAAATGACGTCAGAACTCTGTCTTATAATTCACGTCGGCTCTTTGTTTTGCTTTAAAATCTAACTTGAGTTTATTTCTCAGGTGGTGATATCAACGCAAGTTATGGTGGACGGTCCGCTGCTGGCTATATCAGACAACATGTTCGTGCACAACAACAGCAAGCACGGCCGGCGCGCCAAGCGCCTCGATCCGTCTGAAGGTACTGACGCCGCGCCAGACAATCATTGTACGTTTTGTTTTTTTTTTCATTTTTATTTCTTTTTTATTACAATCATACTTTTGTAAAGTGCCAGTTGTTTTCAAAACCCGATTTTTTTATTATTACTTCCTTTGCTATTACAAGAAAAAAAAACTCTCAGTAAATTTTTACACGGACTGACGTCATAGTCGATCGGTAACAAATGTCTGATAGTCAAAATAGTCCGTTATATGGTGTCGTTTGTATGCAAGGAATCACCGTAGACATTCGCGAACCCCGGGGGTGGCCGGGGGTGTTAGCGGGCATGGACAGAAAAGGGATAATTTAGTGTGAGATTATTCCTTTCAAATGGTTGAACACGAGAATGAGTCCAGTATTTTTGGAAACAAATTGGTCTTACTAAATGCATAATAGAATAATCACATTATTAAATTGTTCGTCGAAGGTCAAATATCATGACAAAAAGCTGTAACCTAATGTACAAATCTCAAATTTGGTCTTATAATAATTTTTAATACAATATAACATTTTTCTATTCGCCGTCTTGATAATACCATGAACCCAATTTATTAGATTAAATATTATTTCGCCAGAAAATATTTCTATTAAAGGCCACGACGAAAAATATTTTATTAGCCAAATTAAAAAGGTACCGACTGCGTAATCTTCTTTCGTCCCCTTAAATTCACTTTCTTTTCTCGTCTTTATTACCGAGTCGTTTTGTTCGCAAGATTTGAGCTTCCCCCCATTGTCTTGGCGCGTGGCCCCCACACTACAACCTTCTTGCATCGCGATATAACACTTCGATAATGTCATAACAACCGTTAAATGTTGATGCTATCTCCAACTTTATTGTTTGTCATTAAAATTCATTTTCAATTATCACGGCCGATCGCTTCTTCCCTTTGTAAATGTCCTTTATAACTTTTACGGTCTCCAATTGTCCTTTTTCTGGAAATCTACTAATATAAGTGTTCAAGCGGGACGGAAGTAGTTTTAGTGATTCGTTTATTAAAGTTTTTAAGTTGGTTATGAAATTGCCTTTTACTTGTGTGTTGTCTGTCACCATGAACTTTGGCTGCAGAAGTTATTTTTAATATTTCATATTCAGTTTTAAGTTACTTTCTTGGTAATGTCAAATTGAGGAACATTAAAATCTATTTCAAATTAAAAACTTAGTTAAGTGAATATTTTTATGCTAAATTTTTTGAAGGTGTAACTATAAATGACATCAATTTATTGTTTCTTAATTTGTTTTTGAACTCAAAACCATTAGCAATTTTATTTGTAATTTGATGAATCTATTGTGTAAATCAAAGGTAATTTTCTTATGAATGTTGTTTTCATGTAGCAGGTCTGTACCCGCCGCTGCCGGTCGCGACACCTTGTATCAAGGCAATATCGCCTAGCGAAGGCTGGACCTCGGGAGGCTCTACGGTCATTATAGTAGGGGACAATTTCTTCGATGGACTTCAAGTTGTTTTCGGAACAATGTTAGTTTGGAGTGAGGTAAGATAACAAAAACAGATTGGCTTAATCTAATTAATTATTGTATTATTTCTAATTGACTACTTCTTGAATAGCTACGATACAAAAATAACCTTTAATTTAATATAGTATTTATTAGTATGTACGTCGCTATATTTATTTTCGATAGAAGTGATAGTTTCATATTTTACACATTAAATGCTTTATTATAAAAAAAGAATGAAACGAAAAAAATATTTTGACAAATCCAAAATGTTTGAAAAAAAAAATGACATGAATTATTTCACAAACAAAAAAATTTTAAACGGTAATTGTTTCTTTATAAGAAGATGTATATACAGATACGCGATCGACTTTTTCAAAATTATACTCTGTGCATACTTTGCAATACTATTAATTTTTTTTTCAACAGTTAATAACCTCGCATGCAATACGAGTGCAGACGCCGCCGCGGCACATACCCGGCGTCGTCGAGGTGACTCTCTCTTACAAGAGTAAACAGTTCTGCAAAGGAGCGCCTGGCAGATTTGTATATGTTTGTGAGTAGAAGCACATCGCGTATTACTAAATCTAAAAAATATTAAATTACAACGATAATATACACATATGTAAACAAAAGACGATCACATTCACTCATGATTGATCGAAAAATTATATAACCAGAATCTATCTTATTAGGCAAGATCAATTCGAATTCTGATACAAGAAACTCATTGGAGTTTTCTCAAGTAATCCGGAGTATTCGTTACACAATCCGTCAATTAGATATCGTTAGAGTTCGGCGTGTAATGATTGATTTTGTTTTCCTGTTCCGCATAGCAGCGCTCAACGAGCCCACGATAGACTACGGCTTCCAACGACTACAGAAATTAATACCAAGGCATCCAGGTGATCCCGAGAAATTACCAAAGGTAAGAATAATTCATTTCAGTTATATCATTCGTTATAAATGAGCAAATTGTGAGGCCTATTTTGCTAAATCCGTTGCTCAAAACACTCGAGAGATAGTCATGTAGTTGCTTTTTCTATGGTTTGGTTATTTCGTTGATACGCTGACATGCGTCTCTTGAACGTGAAGAATACACTAGATATAAGGTGCGGATACACTGAGCGGTCTTATCCGCATCTTACAAGATCTTTTCACCTTCACGTTTACTAAGATAGTAACGTACTCTTTTCATGAACGTAGGTTCAGTATAAAGAGAAAACTTGAAAAGAGTTTCAACAGAGAACACGTTTGTATGGATGAAACAAAAAATATTTTGTCAATAGAAATTAAAACAATGTAAATGTTAAATGACAATTGTTAATTTAAAGACAAATATATGAATGTAGTTTACACACGTTGATGTCATATTTATAATTGTCGTAGGAGATAATTCTGAAGCGCGCTGCAGACCTAGCGGAGGCGCTGTATTCGATGCCGCGCAACAACCAATTGCTACCGCGTTCTCCGCCGCCTTCCGCGCCCTTTAACACGTACGCCCAAGACGCTACCCCTCACCAGTGGACTGAAGGTACGATATATTCATATCAGCCACAAATCTATTAATATTGAAGAAGAATACTCTAGCTTTGTGTATAATGTAAGTATCGAAATAGAGAAATATCGAAGCGTCATTGTAT